>JAHQIW010003179.1:0-26127 GCA_019055375.1 Parelaphostrongylus tenuis
GTCTGGTTTTTTTTACCCGTTTTACATAAGGTCAATGGGATTCGTTAGCACATCTGCCAGCGTAATATGAAAAAAGATTGTCTTCGTCCAAGCGCTTTTAGCAGTGATATATCAATGATCCTCTCGGAACCTTGGGATCTACCTCCTCGGCCTATCTAATCTTAGCAAAGCGCCGCATTGAATGTATTGTTGTTGTTATTTTCTTACTTATAGAACATAATATACGTGCATACATAACAACATAGGAAGTGGTAAAGATGACATTTTAGGCACTTTATTGATCCATTTTCACAGTGCGGATCCCAGAACTTTCAGCATTTGATTGTCTTATCATCTTCTTCTTGAACCTCGTATAACACTGGCTGAGCACGTCTCATTGCAATCTTTGCACGTCAGTACCGCGTTCTCATTTTTCGCCTCTCAACTGTTCTCACATGAACTCATTCTACTTCAACATCTCTGTTGTTTATTATGGAGATGCAATAGTGACCCGTCTGGACCTGGTGTAATATCGGCCAATTACTAGTCGGTGTGACATCTTAATTTAAATTGTTGTTAACATATTTCCACCTTCCCATTTGACAATATTGTTTTCTTTTGTCTGCTACAGTGTAGTGAGAGACTTTTCGAAAACAACCAAAGTGTTAAAATTATCGAAGCTCACGCTACCGCATGATAAGTTATAATCCAAGCGAAAACGTCTGTATTACGAAAAATACGCGTGTGAGAAGCACAAATCTATTTTTTCTATTATGGCTCAAAAAAAACCTCTCAAAAGCCAGTAACATTTTCGATTTTGCCAAAATTCAAGCTATCGAATGATTACCAGCAGTATAATGAAAGAGTTCGTCCTGCAAAAAATACGAGCTATGACGGCCAAAAACGAAAACGGTGTCTCATGCGAAATGCTGTTGTTTTGAATGCTGAAGTACTGTAATAAAACTTTTCAAGAAATAAATGTTTTATGAATTTTGCAAAATTTAAGTTTTCGAAGGGTCACTCTAAGTTCAATGGAAAGTCTTTGTCCAGCAAAAATCCTTTCTTCTAACATTTATACCGGGCTACAGAAAAGAATCCATTTCCATTTTTTTTTATGGCGGTTAACCGTTTTTTTCCAATTTCATCTCTGCTAGCCTTTTCAATGATGAATACCATGGAATTCTTTCTGAAAACATAATTTTTTCCTTATTTCCAGAAATTGACTTCTGAATACTTGAGCGCATAGAAATAAAGAATCACAATCACGATGTTGTTCAACTAACATTAGATTTCAAATTTGACTATTTCTCAATTGACGATAGAGCTACTTTGTCACTCAAATCCGTGAAGTGCTTTCGCAGATGATCCTATCTCAGTACATTATTCTAAATCTCATGCTGTTTTCATTATCTCAAATATTCTCTAATTACTTTCATAATGACTCGTTGTAGTAAAACGATGGCTGCTTTGTGCTAACTATGAGCGTAGAAAAGTTATTTCGGCGATTCAAATTGCAAAATTTTCATTTGTTTCTCAAGAAGCACACCAAAAATTTATTCCACTGTACACTTCAATGTAACTTACTGCATTACTCTGACTAATAAACATCCATGTGGCTTGCCAGTTTATTGTTGCTGCAATTCCACAACAAATATCGGTGAAGATTTGTTTGTCTCAATCAAGAAGTTCAAATTCAGTTTCCGACAGTGGCTGATGCCGAGAAGAAGTGCGCTCCAAATGGACCCAATTTCAGCATTCGAAGAGCTCTGTTCACTACATTTTGCCACATTCTATTTGACCAATTCGCCATAATGAAATTTGTGGTCTAAACAAGCACTTCTGTTAACAGAACGAAGTTGTACGAGAGGAGAGAAAGTAATTCAAACCATGAGAGATCCTGAGATTGACAAGTGTTCAGAAGGAATAGGTGCTGTCATGCCGGCCATACAACCCATCATGTTATTTTCCGCTTTAGTGCAAATTCCTATCACAGTACTTCCGATAATGATGCAGTTCTGAGGCTTCTTATCGTCAACTGTAAGAAAATCGTGAGTTCCTATAAAGACACTTTTTCTATCTCAACAAAAAACTCTAGGAAGCAGAAAGTGATTTGGAAATTCATGTTCTTTTGTACTTCAAGGCGCTTTGAATAATCTCCTGGCACATTGAAAACTCATTATTAGAAAAAGACATAGAAAACTTGTTCAAAAATGTCGTCGATCCAAATGGTTTGAACTTTGGTACCATTGTGACACTATCCAACGCTCTAGGTCATTTTTTAGGAATTTTCTGTGTAATTATTCGCTTTTTTTCTAAATAATTGATTAATCTTGCCTTTCAATTCTTTCTATAATTCTACCTAAAAATTTCAAATATCTTGTATTAGATACCCACTCATAGTCTTGTCTGATAGACCGAAAAGAACTTCCTGGCAGAACATTGGTACGTATGTAATGTTAATAGTAAGTTGACCCAAAATGCCTGATATTACAGCATCAGGTAGGAGTGCACTACGACCTTGACGCTCGAGAACGTCGAGGACCTGAAGAATAATTTTTTACTAGTCTAAAGATTTGACTTGGAATTGTTTTCTGTGAAGCTATAGGAGTCATTTCAGCATTATGAAGTTGGCGCATCGTCAAAAAATCTTGTAGTTGAGCCTCTACGCCTATTCAGATCCCACGAAAAAAAATTCTAGCTGTTTGAACTCTAAGAGTTGGGCTCACCGTTTGCATAACAAGGCGTTGTATAAATCCCTGAACACTCGCGTTGCTAGTTCCAATATCGGGGACCCGAGCAGGAACTGTAGGTCCCCCGTGAACCATGTTAACCGGCAAAGTTGTTAAGCCAGTAACCATAAAGCTTCTGGTGCTTGCTGTAATGAAATTTCACAATTTTTGCGGTGGTCACTCAAAAATTAAATCATGCTAATTAACTAACATTTTAAAGCCTTTTTCCTTACTTGAAATTCAAAGTCCTTTCATGAAAAAGGTTCCGATTCCGATAGCGTGCAAAAACTGATGAAAATATTGATTTTGAAGAGAGGGTAAACTTTCATGTTATATTTTAAAAATTGTACTATAACAGTCTTCAATTTAGTACCTTGACCTGCTGGTAAAACTCCACATCCCAACACTGTCGAGACTGTCGCTAGCACCGAAGTCATGAAGAAGTCGGTCGGAAGTGTCATTATGTTTGTAAGTTTTCCTTATTGATTTTTAACTTCCAAAAATTTGAGCAAGTACTGTAACTTACGTAAAAATAATTTTGATATTTTTGCATCAGATCATTTGAAAAGCAACAACGGCTCTCGGCACTTATATTTGACTGATGTCGGCGTAAAGTTCGGTTAATTTCCACGACCTTTAGATGTTTCAAATCAGTTCAATTCAAAAGTAAAGTCTTCCAAAGCAAGTTTTGTCTCTGCTGTTGATCCGAAGTGCACGAAAATCGATGAATGAAATTATGTTCATGTTAAAATGCCTAATGGCGATAAACTGCGTGGATAAGGACACTTAAACAGAAATTACAGTGAATGCAGCAGCTCGCACGGCGCTGTTTACATTCGGTTACCGCCTTCCCATTTCTGATATTATGACGTAAATTCCAACATTCCCACAATGGGAGCAATATCAATCCATAAGATGTCGAAATTGCAACTGCGCTCTTAGAAGGAAATCTGTGAAGGCCTATAACGCTTCAAAAGTTAAGCACAAGATTTGCTACGAAAAGTTGTTGGCAACAAATTTTCTAGTGATAGGAAATTGCTTTTCTTGATATCCAGTGTTTTATTAACCTCTCACATTTGGTACGCCAATGAAATCTTTTTCGATGACAGAGAAGACAACCGATAGCCAAGTCAAGAACTTCTACAGACTTCTTGAGGGATTTAGAGACATGAAGAAAATAAGATAGCTTCACTATCCACCAAAATGAGAGAAAAATTTGAAACTGTGCCGAAGTGATGGTTGAAGAAGCTATTCATGGAGGCGTCAATGCTATTTGAGGTACAATAATCCTGCGCTTCATACGATTAGCAGTGTATCAAGATGAAAAATACAGTGAATGTTATAAACCCAGTAATATAGAGTGCTGTGCAATAACATTTAAGTCAGCCGGGATTCGAAACCAGATCTCACTCTTTCTGTGAGCACGTGCTGAACCTTTACACTACCGACTCTCGTTATGCACAACACTCTTTCTATGCTAGTGAATGTTGCCAAAAACGTTAATAAAGAGACAATGAGCAAGCGGCTTTCTTGATCGCCTTTTAAAAGGGTTCCAAGTTCAATGCAGGGCTGAATGTGGGGCGGGGGTCACTGACGAGGAGGACGTACCTCCGAAACACCGGTGTATGACCCTGGCGTAACAACCTCGTTTTTGAGCTTAAATCATTCTTTTTTGGAATTATATTGAATGTTTTTTGCGGGGTTTCAAAAACAGTCGATCTTTTGATTTAGTTTTGATCTAACAGCAAAAAATCCATCGACTGAGGGGTGGTGATGGACCAGTGTCATTGTACACTGTTCCATCACCACATACGCCTCCCTCCTTGCTTCAATGCAGGGCTGAATGTGGGGCGGGGGTCACTGACGAGGAGGACGTACCTCCGAAACACCGGTGTATGACCCTGGCGTAACAACCTCGTTTTTGAGCTTAAATCACTCTTTTTTGGAATTATACTGAATGTTTTTCGCGGGGTTTCAAAAACAGTCGATCTTTTGATTTAGTTTTGATCTAACAGCAAAAAATCCATCGACTGAGGGGTGGTGATGGACCAGTGTCATTGTACACTGTTCCATCACCACATACGCCTCCCTCCTTGCTTCAATGCAGGGCTGAATGTGGGGCGGGGGTCACTGACGAGCGAGGAGGACGTACCTCCGAAACACCGGTGTATGACCCTGGCGTAACTACCTCGTTTTTGAGCTTAAATCATTCTTTTTTGGAATTATATTGAATGTTTTTTGCGGGGTTTCAAAAACAGTCAATCTTTTGATTTGTGTAATAGTTTTGATCTCTTCAGCGTTCTATCATATTTTTGAAGATTTTGCGAGCAGGATTATTTGAAAAATCCAAAATGCTGTTTTCTTATTATTAAAGAGCCCTTACACTCATTTCTTAGAGTTTTTAAGTGATCCGGCAAAGAACAATGTGGCACATACTCATTGATTTCCTATTCATCGGTAGGATGGGTCTCACCGAATACGATGAGCGCCACTGCGGTAATACCAGATTGATTTGCATGCAGGAAGATAAAAGCTATTTAGGAGTATAACCACTAGCCTAAATCTTCATGTAAATCGTGACTGTTTATGAAATGGTGTTCTGAGGCAGATACCGTTGCTTTTATCACAAAACAACACATTGCAGAGAGTGGCCTGGTTTCAGTTTGTGGTTCAGCTGTTTAAGTGAGCTATGGGGTGCTCAATTATAACAGTGAGCACTGATTTGTACGCCAACAGTTTAGCAATTAGACAGTACAAGAAGTTCTCCATCAGTACACAGGATTACTATTCAAAAAAGGATGCTGGGGCTTGATATTCTGGAGAGCATTTCACTCAAGGTTTCATAGGTAAGGAATCATAAATGCCTGGTAATCATTTCTTCAGCCACTCATGTCAGTGGTCTGTCAATGAGGGCTGACTTATAGAGCCCGATACACGTGTTTCGATCTTGCGATCTCTTCAGTCGGGCAGTTACCCTTTCTCGTCTTTTGCTAATCTCTGTGAGTGCTCCAATCCCACACTAAGAGTTAGCGACGACCAACGTTTTACACTCTATGTCCAGTGGAACTCACCGAACACAGAGTGTTGTGCACCCGATTGCTTTTGGCTGGTATATTCAAAATATCATGTCTTTCGATTCGAGTGTTTTCTTAAGACCACAGCTGAAAAATACAGTATGCCTCATAATCATTTCTTGAGCCACGCATGCCAGTGGTTTGTCACTGACATCAAAAGCAGTCTAGTGTACAACACTCTGTGTTCGGTGAGTTTCACGGACATAGAGTGTGAAACTTTCGTCGTCGCTAACTCTTAGTGTGGGACTGGAGCACCCACAGCGATTAGTAAAAGACGAGAAAGGGTAACTGCTCGACTGACGAGATCGCAAGATCGAAACACGTGTATTGGGCTCTATAAGTCAGCCCTCATTGACAGACCACTGACATGTGTGGCTCAAGAAATGATTATCAGGCATATTAAATCTTTGAGCTGCGGTCTTAAGAAAACACTCGGATCGAAAGAATCAAAAATGGTTCCAGAAAGCGTTCACGCCTTCATGCAAATAAAATTACTTCATTAATCAAAAAAATACAAAGTTTTTTCTCAACTAACATTTTTTAGTAAGAGACTTTCGATTCAGAATGTAAATTATTACATTTTATGCTATTCATGAAAGACAAACTGGAAACACAATGAATGCTAATGAATTATCGGCTTCTTTTGAAAATGGTGCCAAATATTGCTGAATAATCAGCTCCGCGTCGTATCAATTAAACTGCTGAGGAAGAAACAATTTCGATGTGACATTTCTCTTCCGCATTCACTTAACCAATATAGTGGAGTTGATCAGCGAATTTCATTTGATAGGAAACAAAACTTCTTTTTTTCTTATCAGTTAAAGAACTTGATGTTGATGTTGCATCCGAAAACTTCAAACAGAAAACACATTGCTGGTTTCTAATCAAAGAAACAAGACGGCAGCTCTCATAGTATTCCCGGCTTAGTCAATTGCCTTCAATCTGTTGCTTGTTGAAAGTCGACTTTCGTTCGTCGGTGGCGTACTTTATGATTATTGTCTCGGGTTATCGAAGTAGCACAAACCTATCGCAAAGAGCTATTGAGGATGTGGCATGCATTGTTTCCGTCTATATTGAACAAAGGAACGCTCTTGTGAAACAGGCGGTGATAAAAGCTTTGTCAAAATTCGATACTAGTGTAACACTTGGTCACCTTTTCGACTTTCAATCCAAATCTTCTTACGACCAAGTTAGGAGTCAAGTCTAGGTTTACATAGGGTGCAAAGCCACAACGGTGACAATATCGAGGTAGCAGTCACGATCCTGCTGCATAAAGCAAAAATAGTACGCAAAATCCTAAACATCTTTTGTTGAATCTCAGTAACTTGAAATTATTTAACTCGTCCGGGACGGCAATGGTAATTACTGTGGTCAAGATTCAGTGGTATCCGCGTTCGAACTGGCCAATCCACCAAATGCGGTGAAGGTCTTGGCTAATGTACCAAATATGACGAAGTTTCGCGGTCAATGCACCAAATGTGATGGAGGTTCGCGATAATGCACAAAATGTGCCGAAGGTTCAGTGGAGGAAGCGCCTGGATCTGTGGCTTAGTTGATCGATAGTCAAATGATCTTCGTGCTGTAGTCCTTGTGAATAGTTTGCCCTTTGAGGTTGCGAGTTGAACTTCCCGGTTATACAAAATGAATTTTGGACTTTTTGATCAATTGACTTTTTGCCACTCGTGTCTTAAGTGGACAAAAGTACTAGGAGCAGATTCTCTACTATCAAGCAACCTAAATATACATACATTATTGTAGTGATAACATAATACTATTATGTACATAATAGCAGCATATCGTTTCGCAACATGATCATGGAAATGATTATGACAACTTGATGAGGTGCATCATCGTCTGACGTTAATATGGAGGAAATGATTATGAAACACCGACATGGTCAACGATGATTTACGGGGCATGACTAGGTGATGGAGCACATATACGCTGCCATGTTTGCCCGGAAGATAAGCACGGGATTCAGTGGGTAAAAATATTGTATTGTGAATGCCAGGAGATTAGGTTGATTACATATGAGGCTAAATCTCTTAAAGGTCTTCGCAGGCTGATCATAGCTTAACTGAGTACGCTCCGCCACCAAAGTATTGAATTCCGCTAACAATTCTATCGAGGACATATGAGTCGCTACATAGTGATGAAAACGGAATCTAATGATGACGTATTGATTATACAGTGCTCATTATTGATTATACCAAACTTATCAGCCAAAGTAGTTGAATTTGCTTAACAATATTATTAAAAAATGCCCCGTCCGCCTGACCACATTTCTGCCATCTCTCGGTCAACAAATCAGTACTGTGCTCATAGAGTTCGCCATCCTCAATTCCAAACAAGGTTGTCAATCCTTTACGCGAATGATTAATATCTCGGAATATCTTGTTGAGGAAGTACTCCAGCGACTGGCAGAGGTGATAGTCAGGCGGTGACAAGTCAGGACTGTACAGCGAATGTTCTAGCAAGTACCAGCTTAGTTCGGTCAAATTCTTCTTTGTTGATTTGACAACATACAGCCTTACGTTGTCCTGAAGCAGGATGAGCTTGCAGCGATGTATCAAAGTAATTCAAGGTCTAAGTTCAAACACAGGAATGTGTCGGAAATCGTCAAAACTAGTGTAATTCGAAGAAGTTCGTAAAAATGTGTTTATTTTTCGCTTGCCTCATATATATATATATATATATATATCACGATTTACGGACTGGATGCACGTCAACGAGCTGAGACAAAAGCCTTTACTTTTCTTCGACTTTTACTTTTTTACTAGATCAACTTCTAGAGCTTACTATAAACTCGTTAATTGTGCTACCGAATAGACGTGCATACGCAGAATAGACTAAAAGCATTTTTTACACGTTTTCGTGAATAACATACGTAATGATAATTAGTTCAGCTTTCCACAAATGCTCGTGTCACGATGCAGACATTGTTGGTCTTAGGGATCACTCGGTGAATGGGACATGCGTCATCGACGAAACGGTACGCGAGATTTCAATTTTTTCATCTCTCGTCTGGGTTGTATAAATGTTGACTAAACTTTGGATTCGCAAACATCTGCTGGCGGCTCCTAGAGATAAGTGATTAGCATCTTCATAAGTCCCTGTGTGCTACTGATCCACAAGGTGGCATCAATCGCATGTTTCTTCGAGTACTCTCCATGAGTTAATCATTGAATTGACGTCTTAGAAAAGTATCGAAAGTGAAGTACGGTTTGATTTCTTCAAACATGTGGAGAGAGTTAGGTCTGTGTCCCGCAAGGGCTAACATTCTTATTAGCATTCTTTGAAATCTTGTTAAATTTGTAGCTTGCTTCTAGTTTTCTGTTCACTGAAAAGTATGAGTCGAATGCATCTCGTAATCATTCAAAATTGTTTACGCATGGAAATTCATTCATTTACAACGTACGTGCTTACTCAGCTTTTACTTATTTTAGCGCTCTTTTCCATTCTTAACTACTTTCTGATATCGCATTTATTCTGGAATAGCGCTTCGGAATGTCAATGACGAGCCAGTACAGTCATCAAAAAATAAACGACACCTCGAATATTTCTGTTTTCGCCGATTCAACCTTGAAATGCTTAGTTATTTATTATTCCGTCTTTCCAAGTCAAACACGTAATTTCGAAACGTAATTATTCTGACAGCTATGGATTCACTGTTTTCAAAACCTGGAACGATCAATATGCCGATAATCCATTTAGCCGGACGCTTCCATTACTCAAACAGAAAATTCACCAAATCCAGATTTTGATCGTATCAAGCGCAGAACAACTTTTTTGACATACTCATCGCTTTCTACAAGTCTTCCAGTAAGTTGACTAGGTGTAGACCAAGCATACAAGATCATATGGACTAGTAATGCATCCCCACTTAAAATTACCCTTGTATACCGTTTCATATCACGTGAGACTACAAGAAATACCTTCCTGCGCTTTATGTTTGGATGCTGGCATAATTCATAATGCTTCCAATTCTCATGAGCTGATGTTCCATATTCTTGTGCGAGAAGTGACTTCAAGTGCAAATATCAATTTGTATGCGACTGTGTCGATTTCGCCCACTGACCGTAATGGTTCAGCATCTAACGATACGTTGGACGCCTTTCACACAGTATTTGTCATTTTCGCAAAATATATTCATTTTTCACCGGTGTACTTCGAACAAATGGCCTCTCAGCACAACACATTAATAGTAATCCTACTACTTAACTCCTCTTTCCTGCAATATTATTTCTTTCAAGGAACATGTAAACCTCTGTGGGAGCTTCGTGGAGGTGAACATCGAACCAGAAGAGTGCACACCTATTCCTATTTTAGATGTGTTGGGTACTTAGAATGATCTAGAGCCAGAGAACGTTGATTTGGGATTTCGTTCATTTTCAAACCTCAAACATTTGCAATGAACATCGACAATTTCGATGAAGAGCCTCTCATGTTTATTCATCAATTTAGGACAAGCGCAATGAAAAGAGCGCTTTATCCCGGTGGTCCACAGTAGACTAACCTCGTTCTCATTCTACCACTGTTCCATCTGCGCGTGATCGATATCGAAGATCCTTAATCGCTTCTGATGCTGATCGAAAACGCGCAAAGACAGAGACAAGATGAAGACAGCAATCCTTATTCATAGCTTATTCTTTTAAAATTTATATTGTGCCTGGAATATAGATTAATCCATATGTATGCAAGCATATGTGTATTTAAGCGCGTATAAATATATATATATGTATGCATATATGGTTTATATATATATATATATATATATATATAAGAGCGCATGTGGCGCAGTGGTTAGAGGTACCCTGCGTCGCACACGAGGTCAGTGGTTCAATCTCGCGCTCATGGCTCACCAAGCGATCCATTCCTCCGGAGTCGGTAAATTGGTACCAGACAGGTCTCAGACTTGTCTGGGAGGATAAGCAGCACTGACTCGGTTTAGCGGGAGGCCACCGCGAGTCATTGTAAAGGCCAGATGTGCATTCAATCACCTCAAACGAAGTTAAAAATTGAAGTCGAATGCATGGCGCAACCCTCACGGATTGATCAACGCCGAGAGCTTTATCCTTCATCCTTATTATATATATTTATATATATATATATATTTACATATATATACGCATACATGGTGCGGGAGCGGTCAATTTTGTATTTTGTTAAAAAAGCATGGATACAATATTTTTTACTAAATCTGGTAATTTCAGGAGTCCTTTGTTCAACTTTACTTTGAAATCTCTGTGTTCATTTGTCTACTTTCAGCTGTGCTAAGGCTATGGATCCTAAAATAGTGCATGCCGTATACTGTGCGCGTTTATATACGCGGCGTCCACACTGCGATAACAGTCGCACTCAAGGCATGCTACAAGTGAGTTCATTTACCATAAAATTTGCTTCTGCAATTTATGTGTGAAATAATTGTCGAATTTGAGTTGAGAGATCGATCTCGGACACACATAAGTTAGGCAGTGGTGGTTTACAGGGTGTGAGTAACAATACGAAAATTTGAGTTTTGTCATAAATGATTTATGTTTTTCCTAAAACTAAGCGTTAAATGTTTGTGCTCTAACCACGTATCCATTGTTATTCGAGCCAATAGCTTGAATTTGGTGGAAACTGATTAATTTGTCTAGCGGTTCGGTAAATAGATTTATTTCCACGAACTTGTACAGTTGACTTTAACAATGCCAAATAGATGCTGCCAGAATCGATGGGGAATAGCAAAGAGAATTTACAGTTGATTTATACCAAGCAAACTAAGCAAGATAAGATCAAGAAGTGGTTTTTTTCCGAGATTTCATTGATTCTTCGCCAGTGCAATTCGAAGGTAAAGCCTCATATCAGTTCATTCGTTTATCATTGCTTCTTTTCGCTAACTCCTCAATGGATTCCGTTAAATTTCCTTGCCATGAGAGATGTTCGACGACCACGTTTTCGACTATACTTTTATTTCTGTAACGTGTTTCAAGAGTGGGACTCAAAGAGAACATACATACTTTTAGGAAATTTGAACTGAAAAATGAGATCAGATCCCAGGGAAATGTAGTTGAAAATCACTTTTTCTGTTCACTTGAACAATTCTCTGACCTGTTCTTTTTTCGATTCTAAACGTAAAGCTGAAACTGAGCAGAGTGATGCTTTTTTCATTGAAATGAGTTCCCTTGAGTAAAAGTGTATTTCCAGATGTAACAATACACAGATTTGGTGAGAAAGTCTGAAATCTCTCGATCTAGCATATGGATAAATCGGCATGCCAGAAAGGACCGACTGCTAAGAAAAAAAGGAAGGACAAGAAAAGGAAATAAGGTGTTTCGAGTTGGAGAAGATGCAAGCGATGGAAGCCAGATAGACCTTCTAAGGCGACAATTTGAAACAGACGAAGTCCATCGCTATGTATTTTCAGATGGTTATGTTAGCGGCAGGTGCAACGTTTACTCCTGCGCTTCCCAACAAAGGCTCAGTGATCGCGTGAGGCTATCTAAGAGTGAATGAATTCAACATCGCGGCGAACTTGCTTTTATCTCAGAGCCACAACGAGAGTTATCGCAAAGGTGAGAGTAAATTTTCGCTTCTATCATTGAAAGACTAGTAGTGAGATGGTTCTATCTTATATTGCAGTCGGAGAGAACCATCTCACTATGTCGGAAAGCATTTCAGAGTACTGACATGTGGAAACGGAAGGAGGGGGCTATTGGGTAGAACCGGAAGAACTAATTCAATGATGCCACGTGCGTTCTTCCTACATACTAGCTTTTGGTAGGATTTGTTGATCTCCGTTAACATTCGATTTTTGAAGGTGCTTTCTAGTATATTATCCTGCACCTTAGCTTTACGTTCGACTGTTTATAAAGACCTCTCTCAAAACTAATGATAGGCATAATATGATAACATGCCTTTTATAAGGTTTGATATGGCACGTCTGATTCATTACACCAGCCATAGTCGCTCAGCTTTGGTCTCTGGCTTACGATTTAAGGGAGAGCTCAATCCTTTGAGAAATACACATGTGTAAGCACGATACTTTTATTTTTCTGTGGAGTTGTCGAAAAAAGATTTTTTGTGGAAAGCAATGTTTGTTTAATTTGATATTTGAGCAACCGAACGATAACCAGTAGTCTTAGCATAGAGTTTAATGCTGCGAAATATTAAGAAAACTGCGAGAAGAGTGTGGAAAATGATTTTATTTTAAACTCCACAACCTTAGAAAGAGACTTTTTTGGAAAACAAGCGCGCGATGCGGTAGCCCGTAATTTGAACTTTCGATTGAATAATAATACTCGCATGAAATATTCTTGTTCAACAAAAAGCGAATCATTTTTGGTTCCTGTGAGTCAATCAAAAAATGCTTGTAAATTTTTCTTAACACAGCATAATTCAAATCGAAAGTTACCCATCAGAAAAAATGCCTTCATTATGAATGAGACTGGATGTTGAGCAAGTCATTTGCTCTTGAAGTCACTATTCTTCATTACGATTTTTGAAAACCTCGTGTTTTTAACTTGCCTATGTTTGAAGAAGCTGTTTAACCGTTTTAAGATCATGCTACACCGGTGATATACGCGCTTTTCGACAATTTCGCTTCCTCGTCCGAACACGTGCCTTACCAAACATCCCTAATAGTGGGGATAGCACGACGCAATGGTAAGACCTAGTCAAAGAGACCTGACCCGGTTTTTTTCCGTTGATGGCACAAGGCTGTGATTTGAGATATGTTCAATGTCCCCTACTATCGACTGCTCTATAAAAACCTCGTATATCGAAGTCTATAGATTGAAAGAGGCTATTTAGGCCGTCTTTGGCGATTTCTTTTCAAAAGACGAGATTTTAGAAAACATTCGAAAAAAGGGACAGTGAGTTTCTCATAAATGACACCAAGCCATCAACGGTAAAAGAGACCCCGAAAAATTTTATTTGGTCATATCTTATCATTCTGCGCTGTCCTTTCCTACTATGTAAGATGGCTGGTGGGACGTGTGGCACTGATGAGATGAGCAAAAACGCCGAAAGTGCGTATATCACTACCGTTACAAAACCCCGAAAACGGTTAAAACGGCCTTTTCTAATTTTCCATAATCTTGCGATAGTTGCACTAGGCGTTTCCATTTGAACTGAGTAGACTAAGTTGCTCCAAAGCAGGAGTGATATTATATTCCCCACTTCTTAGGAATGATAAACTTGGTAAACGCAGACATGGTTGAGGCAGGACCATACGGGATGAAGGGCACCAATGATACTGTGTGCTAGTCGGCTGTTCTTGATGTTGTGACTTTTGGGAGGGAAAGGTTACAAAAAATGATTTCTCAGAAGACATAGATCATTTACTACCCCGGAGACAACTCATCTGGGAAAGGAACTGCTGGTAAACTCAGTAACATGTCAGGGATGCGTTCCTTATAAAAGAGCTTTATTGTCAATGTTTTAAGGGCTCTACTATCTTACCGTAAGCATAAACAGTTGGACAGATCTATTAAATTTCCATTTGTAGTTCAATACAGAATCTACAAATCTGTATCTGCGGATGTTTTGATCTTAAAATGATGCAGAGACCATAGCAGTCTTTAGAAATGTTGATGAACACCTAACAGAATGCTGGACGTCCAGTGTACCATTTGCCACGGGATTTTCTTCCACCTACGCGACTTTTTTAATGTGAAATTCCTCATTAACTAATTCTGTCCTTACTTTTGGAGATGCAATAGTAAGTAGTCTCATCATAGCACAGTATAGACGCTGGTTGCAATTTGAACTTTTATTACACAGTGTCACTTGTATTTAGTGATGCGCTTAGAACAGAAAGGTGTAGCGTTTTGTGGCGAAGCTTTGAATGAATGTTCTATACGCTTCTTAGATGGTTATGCAAGTAAAATGATTGAGAACTCATTCGACAGTAATAGTTGAATTATTTATCTAGTTATAGAAATTCCTTCTGCGAGAGTCGGTGTATGTACTGCGAATGAGATTGCGTGTGTCGCAGTAGTTAATGGTTCCCTGGAACACACACGTAGTTGATGGTTCGACCACATTTTTGTGGCTCACTAAGCCTCCATACCTCTGGGGTCGACGGTTTGGTGCGAGATTTGTTTGGGAATATAGCAGCACTAAGCTGGTAAGCAGCTATTGATCGTGTAGGGGCCACGTATGCACTCAAACACGTTTAACGATTTGACGAAGACGGGTGCATGGTCCATAGTTCAGAGATTAATCAAAGCCAACTATTGTTTTTCTTTCCTTTTCATATCGAATTTAAAGCGATCTTTCTAACTACTGTTTTGTTATGCTTTAGATAGCCACTAATGACGCATACGAACCAGTCATAGACATGGATAGTATGACTGAAGATCTCAGAAGACTCATCAGAGACTATATGCCATTGACGGTAGCACTACAACGCTATCACATAAAGACCTTCATGGATAAAATATAGCATAGTGCTAATGTTCACGTATTCATTGATACAATCATTGTTTAGTAGTATTCACGTCGTTCAGTAATTACTATGGACAACATGTCTAAAAATCTGTGTGGCTTAACTAGTTTCATTATGATTGATGCATCACAACCATGCGTATGTGTGTTGCCTTCTAAATCTCACTATTGCGCATACATTTTGTAGAGCTGTTATCACTCAATATGTACTTCAGTTAATTTCCCATATTCTGGTTCTCTGTGACCGCTTTAATGCTGAGATGTGAGCAAAACAGCGAAGTCAGATTCGTATCAAATCCAATGTTACCGTTCCCACTGCCCGCAATGTCATTCACTGCACCACGAAGACTCTTGTTTTTGACTTTCTCTCATCACCATTCTAACAATTCATATTTCACGAAGTATTGCAGTTGTAAGTTAAATAAATGAAATATGATGGACCAGTCTGTCTTTCTAATGGTGTCAGAACATCATCATAATTGCACTATTATTAGTATCAAAATGCATTCAAAAGTTCCGGATAAGGGTTTTGTGATTTGGGTTACGTATACGTTCCTTTGATAATACATGAGGTTCGTGCAACTTTTTAGAGACGTTGGTAATAATCAAACGTATTTTTCAGGGATTTTTAGTTATAAGGATTTTTTGTTACTTCGTTATCGGAACTCGCTACAGATTGATTAGCTATCTTATCTACCTCATTATTTTCAGATTTAGGGAACGTCTAATAGTAATAACTGTTGTCTGGCCGAATTCATAAGTTGGGTTGGTTTAAAGACGAATCTGAAATCAGCACTAACTCTTATTACTCCCGTAGGCATTAGTCTAGGACGCTCGTTCATGTCGTTTTGTCGTGTTCAATATCTTTAGTGACAATAGATGGCATAGTCTGTAAGGGCATTCCGTATGTTTCCCTAAAAGGATAGTTACTGATACCGAATTTACTACTTTCTAGGTAACTGCCGCTTCAACGAAAAATTAGAACAAACTAAGATGTGCCATCGAGCTAGCCTTCCAAGGTTACTCACGATTTAATTGTAAAATCTCAGAATCTATTACCATCAGCATTGTTCAGCAGATCATAGTTTTCTTCTGACAAGTTAAAATAGGAGATCGTTTTTATGCATCTGTATTGATTTAGGAAAAACAATACATTGCACTACAACAAATTTGCTCGTAGCTTCTCAAAATGATAACAAACAATAATTGTGAATATCTCATCATTATTATTTGAGACAGCATGTTATGCGGTCTGTTATGAGCGCTTGTGCAGCTCGCTACAGATCATAGTTTTCTTCAGCCGCATGTGCAGCCTCTGCACGTGTTTCGGCCCTGGCAGTGACACAAATCGGACAAGCCCTTCGTATTAAGCCAATCCTCTCGGTGTGCTCCGGTTCCCTTACCATAGTGTAGACGACGGCGAACGATTTACACAAGTGTCATCAAGTGAACTGTATCTTTAGATCAGCGGTGTTGTACACTTGATTGTTCTTGGCTTATATTTTTGGAAAATTAAACCGTTTGTTTCAAGTGTTTTCTTAAGATCACGCTCAAATTCAAATATATCTCAGATTACTCGAGCCAACATGTCATGCGGTCTGTTATGGGCAATTGTACAACCCGATACACGCGTTTCGGTCTCGAACACTGGAAACGAAGGTGTAATGTTTTCAAAAATACCAGCTAAAAATAATCGAGTGCAACACTGCCGATCTAGTTTCATACTAGTTGAAGAAGGAGAATTCGTTAGTCGTCGCCTACTCTATGTAGGGGGACCGGAGCACTCCGAGACGATTGGCTAAAGACGATGGGTTTGCCCGAGTTAAGAGGTTGCCGAAGCCGGAACACGTGCTGCGGGCTGTTCTACAAGTGCCCATAACAGACCACTTGACGTGTTGGCTCAAATGATAATTATGAGAAATACTGTTATTTGAAGCGTGGTCTCAAGAAAACACTCAAAACGAACGGCATAGTTGTGAATTTTTTCCGTAATTGACTATCGACAATGGCCTTTCTTTAATGAAGGGTCTCTAAGTACTTGATATTAGACGGTGTCATCAATTTGACCACTAATGACTTTTGCATATGATTTTACAGATTGGAGAGAACATCCAATGTCGTTAATCGCGTGTCTGTTCCGCTTATTCATAAAGCTTCGTCGACGTTACTGGGCATTCGAATGTTTGGGTTTCCGGAATTCAAATAGGTTATGAATAGTTGAAAGTGTTATAGTGTAACTTTTTGCTCATCTGCGTGCATTTTCCATTTTTCTCTCAGGTTCGTTGTGAAGTACTTCTTCTTGTTACGTCTGCCATGATAGTGATGGAAGTGATACCTAATGTTGAGCAGATACTTGTAATAAATTTTTATGTTTCGATGTACGCACAAATTAGCAAAAAAATAATGATAGCTATTCTTCAAAGTATAGACCACTACTATCCACGACTTATGCCATCGTTCTGCAGGATTCCGAATCTGCTGGAAGTACCATTGCGGCTCTTTGCATCGAAAAACTTTTTGCCATGCTTCTTCAACTTCGTTGAATGATTAAAATCGACGACCATGTAAAAATGTTACTTCGATCGAAAGAGGCCATAATCGGATGAAGCAACATCTGAACCATAGCCGAGGTGTAGGAGAACTTCGATGCGGCCCCCACTTGTTAAACTTGTTCTTGGTCTTCTTGACCGTATTTTTATCACTATCAGTATTAATATATGATCTGATTTAGAGCAATGTTCAAACTACGAATAAAAAACAACATAAACGTTTGAAAATTTGTAAGTTTTAAGAATTTTTGGGAACTTTTTGCTCAACTTAATAAATGGGTTGATTTTACTGCCGGTATTGCGTCGCTGACCGAAGCCACTCAAGAAGTAGGGCTTTAGCTCTGTTTCTTGCCTGATACGACATTTATCTCACATTTCATGCGCAACGGAAACTTGCTCGTTCGATTTGTCGACGGGCGAAAAAGTCATGGCAGCGAACGTTGAAGTCTTTGTGATGATTCCACATAGTCTCCAGTCATTCCAGAACATTGCGATTCAGCAGTTTGACTTGTGGCTGATGAAGTATATTTTGTGGTGTCAGCTCCAGTGTAATAAAAAGGTAAAGGATAAAACTCTCAACATTGATCAATTCCTGAGGCATGCGCCATGCATTCGGGTTCATTTTCTAACTTCGTTTGAGGTGATTGAATGTATATCTGGCCTTTATAATGACTCGCCGTGTACTACTGCTGTATTGGGTCAGTGAGGGTTATCCTCCTAGAGAAGTCTGAGACCAATTTACCCAGCCCGTGAGGAAAGATGGGTTGGTGAGCCATGATTGTGAGATCGATCCATCGACCTTCTTGTACGCAGCAGAGCACTTCTCACTACTGAGCCACATTAACCCACTACACTACTTGAGTCTTTCTTATTTATAGGGATGCTAGTGCCTGTTCTTCTGCCTATTCTCTACTTGATTATGACTCCTCGTGATCAAATCGTTTTCATTTTTTGCTCAACCACTCTGAATTATGTTAGCAAGTGCATTGTTGTGCATTGATCTGTGTTTGTATGATTGTATTCTGTATTTTAGGCTTCAATCGATGTTATTTTAGGCTTCAATTGCTTTTTGCGCACATTATTTGCGAACCCTCGGGCATCCCTATCAAGAATCAATCCTTTCCTGCAGAATCCTGCTGAATGCTAGTTTGTTCTGATACGATTCCGTGGATGAATGCATACTTTATGATTCTTTGCTTCAGTTTCTAAACTAATGAGGACCGATCTCGTATATTATTAGGTGGCTCTATTAGTTTTGGCACAAGAGCAAAAAGCATCAAATTTACTGACAAGAAATAATAAAATTGCATGACTTTGCTATGATTCTGTTTCGCTTTTTTTGCAAACATTTTGGTATATAAGTTGCCTGTACTTGCTCCTAAATAGAGCTGTCGTGGGAGGGAATCCGCTTTCTGATCATACACGAATGGCGATACACTAATAGAGTGAAGGAGAAAATGCTAGTAAAGTGGCGCGTAGATTAATGGAGCTTTCGGCGATGACACGGTTGCAGAAAAGAGGCTAGTGATTCGCGAAGTTTAGAACCGGAGAGAACAGTACAGTGGATCAGTGGAGCTCGGGCCGTCCACAGGAGGCTCCATTAATTATGAGTGCCGTTTCACTAGCATTTTCCCTTACGCAGCATTCATGTATGAATGAGTAGTGAGCAATTTTGTTCCCACAACAGCTCCATCTTAAAGCAAGTATAATCAAGTTATATGCCAAAATGTTCGCAAGAAAATGCCCAGTTGAACTAAACCAAAATTATGAAATATCAACTACTTCTGGTTACTAAATTCGTGTTTATTGCTTTGATGGCAAAATATATGAAGACCTAATAATAGGTAAGTCGATCATGCATCGTTTGTCGGTGTCCGATGACTGAGTCATTGACAAAATAGTTTCACTTTCAATTTTTGCCTTTAAATGTGTGTGATGTGGAATTAAGATCTCCAAGTTTTTTTCTACCTGGTGTCAATTATGTCTATTCTACGGCAATTAAGTGCAGCTTATAATCTCTTTGATTTCAGCGTTGGGCTGTAGTAAAAGGTTGCATCCGATTGACTCCGCACAACCTTTTTATGACATAGTCGTGGGAGAGCAGAAAATGATGTGATGCGTTGCCAGCCAAGCAATAGTATAGAGATTACGCATGCTGAATCATCGACTACAGAAAATTTTCGGAAATGTGGCTACTGTTGTTGTACATTATGACACAGCAATGAGTTTTTCAGTGGTCCGTGTTGTAGTAGAGGTGCTCTGCGTCGCACACGAGGTCAATGGTTCGATCTCGCGATCAAGGCTCATCAAGCCATCTGTTTCTCCAGGGCCGGCAAATTGGTACCAAACTGGTCTCAGACTTATCTGGGAGGATAGCAGGACTGACTCGGTTCGGTGGGAGGCCACCGCGAGTTATTGTAAAGGCCATATGTGCATTCAATCACCTCAAACAAAGTTGAAAATTGAAGCGATTGCATGACGCATCCCTGAAGGATTGATCAACGCCGAGAGCTTGATCCTTTTTTTATCCGTGTCATAGTGCTAGAGTTCTTCTTTTCGCTATATGGCTATTGTGTGATATATGGAAAGGTAATAAAAGAATTACATTTTTTAACATCTCGAAAGACCGACTTTCTTGAAAAATCGGCATGTTTATAACACGAAGCTGTGAAAATCAGAAAAAAGTTTGAAAACTAATCTTTGTTTAAAGCTTTACGAAGTTGGTATCACTTTTCCAAACGATTGTTCGCCTTTCCTTTCGGTGGGTTTTCTTGGTTGCTTGCGGCTGACGTTTTCGGCAAATACGCCTTCTTCAGAGCCTGAACGTATTATTCATTGTAACTTTCATTGTATATACTGTGAGAAAGAAAAAAAAACTGAAAGTCTAGGGTATTGATAAGCGATATTCGAATAAGCGAAAACCACTCACCGTTCATTCTAGTCTAGGGATACCTAAGTTGTCAGCGCAGGGTAACGTATGAATCCGCCCCCCCCCATACCACTAAGTCAACAAACCACAGGTGTTAGCTGATACCCAGGCTAAACAATCAATCTGAGATAAGCTGCTATGTGGTTGGTTATGTTATGGCACTCTCCCTTTTTTGTTCAATTGCGGGTTTCCGGAATTTGTTCAAGAAAACGACGGGTTCTGCCAGAATGACGAGTCTGTAAGGACGAAACCGTGTATCGGGCTGTACAAGAGCCATTACCAAACCACATGACAAGTTGACTCAAATAGTAATGAAAGGATCTATTGAAATTTTAGCGTGGTCTTAATATAACACTCGAAATATCGCGTTTACAACCCTCTGTGTTAGGTGGAAATTTCACTTGACATAGAGTGTAAAACGTTCGTCTTCGATAACTCTCCGTAGGGAGAGTACGGCTCCTGACCAATACAAAAGATCAGAAGACGACGGGTTCTCCCCGACTGACGAGTCTGTAAGGACGAAACAAGTTTATAGGGCTGTACAAGATCCTTTACCAGACCAATGACAAAATGGCTCAAATAATATGAAAGTATCAAAAGAACTTTAAGGGTTTTTTCGTGCCGATATTTTCGTCTCGTGCCCTTGGATTTTGACTACCTCCTCGAATCGTCATCGTTGTACCTTTGTATCTTGTGTGTATCTAGAGGTTTACTTAGGTCATTATTTGTTTTTCCGCCTAGGTTTTCTTTAATGCGGATATGGAGTGGTCTGCAGGTTTCCCCATTATATTCGTCACCACATGTCTTTCAAGAGATAAGGTATATTGTACCTACGCTGATGCAGTCGCCGTTTCTACCGTTGGGCCAAATAACACAGTCCTTTGCATTACTTAGACGCTCATACAAGCGGTTTCGAACTAATTGACGACGCAGTATATTAGGAGGAATTTTTACAGTTCCTACAGAATCTTCTAGACCACTGTTTTTTTAGACACTTTCTTATAGCGGTACTTGCTTCATCTGTTCTGAAAGTTAGTTTAGAGGTACCCTATTGTTTAGGTGTGGCGCCCTACTGTTCTCATTGCAAGGCTTTTCGCTCCTTTTCGGACTAACGTTAGCTATTAATTCTTCTTTATACCCATTAGATTTTTCTAACTTTTATTTTTGTTCTCAAAAACAGCCATTCTTAACGAGTACAAAAAACAACAGCTAACATTGGGCCAAAAAGAAGCGAAAAGCCACGCAATAGGAATAACAGGGCGCCACACGTAAGCAATAGGGTACTCTTATACTACATTTCAGAACAAACGAAGTAAGCATCGCTAAAAAACAGTGTTCTAGAAGAATCTGTAGGAATTTTGGAAATTCCTCCTAAAACACTGCGTCGTCAATTAGGCCGAAACCGCTTGTATGACCGGATATGTAATACAAAGGGCTGCGTTATTTGTCCCAACGGTAGAGATGGTGATTGCAGGAGCGTAGGTACATTATACATTATCTCTTGTAAGACATGTGGTGGTGAATATATTGGCGAAACAGACAGACCATTCACATCCGCATTAAAGAGCACCTAGATGGGAAAACAACTAAAGACCCTGGTAAACCTTTAGGTACACACAGGATCCAAAGACACAGCGACGACGACTTTGAGGTAGTAGTCAAAATCCTAGGGCACGAACCAAAAACATCGGCGCGAAAGACCCTTGAAGCTTTTTGGATAAATTCCAAAAACCCGCAAATGAACAAAAAGGGAGAGTGCCCTGACATAACCAACCATGTGGCACCTTATCTCAGATTAATTTTCTAGCATGGGTCTCAGCTGACACCTATACATAATTTGACCTAGTGACATGGGGGCGGGTTCATACGTCACCCTGGCGCATACAACTTAGGTCGTCTCTGGATTAGATGGTAAGGTGAGTGGTTTTCCCTGAATCAATTATCTCTTACAATACCTTGGATTTTCAAAATTTTTATTCACAGTGTATAGTCATATAAATAAAGCTACAGCGAATAATACGTTCAGGCTCTGAAGAAGGCGTATTTGCCAAAACGTCAGCCACAAGCATTCGCGAAAACCCATCGACCGGAAAGAAGAACAATCGATTGGGAAAAGATACCAACCTCGTGAAGCTTCAAATAAAGATTAGTTTTCTAAGCTTTTCTTCTCATTTTCAAAGTTTTATATTATTAACATGCCGAGGTTTCAAGAAAGTCGGTCTTTCGAGTTGTTACAAAACGTTGATGTTTAGTGTCTTGCTTTGCTGCATTGTCTGTGTTTTCCATGTGGCTTTTTCTTTATAAAAACTTGTCCAGCTATTTACGGGAGTAAAGCATAGGAGAATATATCTTCTAAAGCTTTCTTTGCAATTTAATGTATATAAAGCGTCCTGTCATTGCTACAGTTTATTGTAATTGTTCAAAAATTCTAATCATTTTAATAAAATCGTGATGTCCTTTGAAACTTTACGCTATGTAATTGCTGTTACTTTTTTGCTTTAACTTTTTTATCACCCATGTCAGTCAAGTGGAACTATCTTTTTAACACGTTCGGTACGGCGTGTACCGCTTCTGGTATGCGCGTTTCCACTACGTTCAGACAACTACAATGATTGGAGCGTAGCGATGAGGTGCCGCACTTATATAGTAGACTTTAATTTTTGAAGATACCCCATCGTTACTAAAAAAACAGAATTTACTAGCAATCTTCTATAAACGTAGTTTTGCTAAAAGAAAAGAGCTCACGATCCCTAAGAAGCCGCGTTTTTCAACGTGGGAATTACATCCTTTCAAAGGAGCGTAATTCAAATTATCATTGAACGTTTTTGTCCTATTTGTTACTATTGATGTTTCTGTTTCCTATTTGTATCTATTGACATTTCTATTTTTTTTTATCTTCAATTTCTATGTGTCTATAGCAGCTCGCCTTTGCATATGAGCACAACGAATACGTAATTAGTGAACAATCACGTAATTACTTTGTATCACTGAATCGAATTTTGGGGCATAACTTTTAGGGCTCTTTTTGGTTATAAGGAGACATATGAAAAATTGAACTCATTCGCAGGACAGGAGCTTTTCACAGGCGTGTTGGTAACCATTCGAAAACAAACTTCAGGCTACAGCCAACGTCACCGGTGTTTGAAAAAGCTTTTTTTGACGTTGCTACATAAGGAAGTTTCTTGCGTTGCAGACGCGCATATTTCTCTCTGGACAGAGCTCTTTTCTAAACTACTTGTGATCATTCGATAACGTACTTATTGCTGATTCCACTGCTGCTTTTATATCCTAAGAGACTATTTCTCTGCAACGCAACAGGTAAAATAAGTTGAATTTGCATCTGCGATCAAAGGGATCTTTGGCCAGTTCACGTGCCGCTGGTTAACGAGGACACGTGCGCTGGCGCAATGATCGATCGACTTGAACCGGTCTTATGACATCGCGTCGGCCCACGTGTCTCCTCACCTAGTGGCACGTGAGTTGACCAAAGACTCTCCTTGGTCGCACATGCGATTCAAACTTAATTAACCTGCTGCGTTGCAGAGAAACACTCTTTTCAGAATATAAGAGCAGCACTGGAATCGGCAATAATTACGCCACCGAATGATCACCAATAGTCTATAACAAGAGCTCTGCCCGACGATAAATATGCGCTTTTGAAACGTACGAAGTCTTCCTGTAGCAACGTCAAAAAAGGCTTTTTCAAAAATTGGCGGCTTAGAGGTGTAGCCTGATATCTCAGGTTTTGAATGGTTGAATAGCTTCTGTTCAGCGAATGAGGTATTTCTATTTTATTCTGTTCTATTTCTATATTTTTTCGTTCCATAACAAGCGAAAAGAACCGAATTCTGTGCGAGAAGGATGAATTTCATTCGAAGGAGAGTTAGTAAGAAGTGTTGGTCATTCGTTTACTAATTGTTCCAGCATACCATGTTTTAAACAGGGTTTAGGTATACTCAGCTTTTCTCTCTTACAAGCAAACGCAGTCACTGCGGTAGTGGATTGAATTAGTTGTTATATCACCTTGTATTTGTAAATCTAGGAGTGCGTGCACATTGTGAGGCTGTTGGTATTGGCTGTTGATCCTATTTTGGAAAGGTTCACCTGTATCACCTGTCGTCCCGTTGATCGTCGAGTGACTCGAGCGGGTACCAGCAACTCTTCCATTTTTCCCTATCGCGTGCAAGAGTAGCCCAGTGGGACCTCCTTGCTCTGGGAATTCGCTGAGCATCATATCTTTCTTCTATCGCTTTCGTGGAGAAATCGGACCAAACGGGTCAGTGGTCTTCCTTTAGAGCGCTTGGACGTCCCGAGGAATCCAGTCGGTAACGGCTCTCGTCCATCGGTAGTCGTTGAAGCGCATCACGTGTCCGGCCCACCTTATCTTCGATATCCTGGCGTGTAGAACGGCGTCTCTGATTTTCGATCATTGACGTAGGTCGGAATTTCAGATCCTTTGTCTCATTTGCGAAATACGAGATACTCCTAGCATCGACCTTTCGACTGCGCGTTCGATAGCGGAAAACTGAATGAAGAATGGGTCTGAACGGCAAAAGCTGCGGCTTCACAACAATCTTTTATCCGTCAACTAAAAAATAGCATTGAATAGCAAACATTGCACTTCTCCCAAGCCGAATGTGTAAAGCTCGACCTAGTTTTCCCTGCTACTGTGGAGAGAAACGCTCTTTTAGAAAATAAGTACATTGTTGAAAGTCTTGAATTCTGCACTATCGAGTGATTGCTGATTGTCTGAGGAAAGAGCTTTGAAAAGGCTTCTTCAAAAAACCGGCTATGTGAGGCTATAGCCAGAGACTCAATCTTTTGCATGATCACTAACACTCCTAGTAAAAGTTTCAGTCCAGCGAATAAGACCGGTTTTTCACTGGATGCATTGGTTGCCTTATAATGTAAAGTAACGTGAAAAAAAGAGAATTGACTGAGCGTCTAGAAAACATTGTGAATACAACGTTTTGGCCGTCACTCAGATGACGAAGACAGGTGTGGTCGAGACGGTCGAAGACTCTGGGCTATCTGTCAAATATTTCCGGAAATTCGCTGAATACGGGTCATTTCTCAAGAAGAAAATATCGAATTTTGTTCTAAATTTTAGAGATTTCAATAACCACCTACTAAATATGTAAATTCCCGTACAGACGAATATCAGTCTGCATTGGTAAATGGCAACGTCTGAAAAGATCCTGATGGTTTACCTCGGATATGCGTAGAAATTCGCACTGATTGCGCAAAATGATATGCAAAGGAGAATTTGACTCATGTTTGTGCCATTGCGAGACTGAAAAACTACGAAATTATCGTGGTAATGTGTTGAAATCCTAATTTTCTACTCCCAGGCATTATGGATACGAGGAAATAAATTGAATGCGAGAAGTGTTGGAATCTACATATGTGAGTTGGGCCATCCAATGGTAAAAAAA
>JAHQIW010003180.1:0-10701 GCA_019055375.1 Parelaphostrongylus tenuis
CTTGTCTGGGAGGATAAGCAGCACTGACTCGGTACAGCGGGAGGCCACCGCGAGTCACTGTAAAGGCCAGATACGCAATCAATCACCTCAAACGAATTTAAAAATTTGAAGGCGAATGCATGGCGCATCCCCTTAGGGATTGATCAACGCCGAGAGCTTTATCCCTTTATTAATAAGTTATTTAGTGCTCATTGCTCTAGCGCTAAAACTTATGAAACAACCTAATAAGTTGGATAGAAAAAAAGATGAGCTAAATATAGATGGAAAAGACTCATACAACAACAAAATATAACTCACCCACGTGAAGTGTCGTATCCGGTACCCGGCCGTCGTGTGAAGTCCGCTGAGCGCCAGCTTTCGTCTAAATATAGTACAGATTTTCTACCACACTAAAATTTGCAAATGGAATAGGAAACCGCCAGATTAAGAAAAAAAAAACTACCTTGCCGAGCAGGAAACATTGTGGATCTCATAGGCCGCTCATCTGAGACCCCACCATTGAAACGAGGCCGCCTAGTCTAAATAAAGACTATAAGTGACATAACTAGCCTAACTGCTCTATGCTCTTTCTTGAAATGAGACAGAAAACAAAGAAAGACTAGTCAGGAAACCAGTTCTTCCCAACTTTCTTGACAACCAAACGATAGGAGTTTTGGAAACAAGAGAATAGATGGAGGGAAAAAAGAGTTTGAAAAATTATGGGATATGGAATTTCATCGGTCTTGAAGAGATAAGCCAATGCTCTTTTACGAGTGTTGTGAGAAGTAGCTGTCTTTCGCTTTATTCCATTTTCAAAAAGCGCCTATTAAAAAAAAGCAAGCATATTACTGAAAAACGCCAAGATCGATGCATTCGAATGATTACTAAAAAAAGCTCTCGGCGTAGATCAATCCCTGAGGGATGCGCCATGCATTCGACTTCAATTTTCAACTTCGTTTGAGGTGATTGAATGCATAGCTGGCCTTTACAATGACTCGTGGAGGCCTCCCGCTGAACCGAGTCAGTGCTGCTTATCCTCCCAGACAATTCTGAGACCTATGTGGTACCAATTTACCGACCCCGGAGGGATGGATGGCTTGGTGAGCCCTCAGCGCGAGATCGAACCATTGACGTCGTGTGCGACGCAGGGCACCTCTAACCACTGCGCCACATGCGCTTTCTATGATTACTAGAATTGGAGTAAAAACCCAGTGTCTGGTGAAAAGGCCGTTACAGAATCGTGAACACGCGCGATTCTAGGAGGTTGATGACAAACTCGGTCGGTAGTGTAGCCATTCGAAGCCAAAACTGAAACTCCATTGAAAATCAAATTCCCACTGCTAACGTTATGGCTACCGCCGCTCAGTTTAGGATGATCGTTTTTCAAACTATCATATAACTACCAAAAATCTGATGAAAAGCGGGTCTTTTTCGTTGGAAGGCAGAGGATGGAGAAACGACTACTTTCGCTGGGCATGCACTTTTCATACCAGTCCCAGTAATCATTCGAAAGCTCAAATCTCTAGCTACTGCACTACGTGACGTCTTTTTAAAAACACCCTTTCATAACGCCGCACCATTGAAAATAAGATTAAGTTTTACACCAGCTGCACACTTTTAATGTAAGTTCCCTGTAAGCACGAAAAGCATATGAACGTTTCGAGGAAATCTTGTATTATCAGAGTCACACGTTTCATCTGGAGTTTCTTTCAAAGCGAGGAGAAATCCTTAATTAAATAGCAAAAATTGCACCTCATACGCGTAACCCGCCAACCCGACTGATCGATCGATCCACCCCTCACAATACCCAACAAACAAACGTGTCGCGATTTGTGAAACTCGGTCTTACTTTTTTCCTCCTGGAACGGTCTTTCCAGAAAATAAGCATACTATTAAAATCGTTGAAACCTATGCTATCGAATG
Source organism: Parelaphostrongylus tenuis (assembly GCA_019055375.1). NCBI lineage: Eukaryota > Metazoa > Nematoda > Chromadorea > Rhabditida > Metastrongylidae > Parelaphostrongylus > Parelaphostrongylus tenuis. Next base: position 1,903 of record JAHQIW010003180.1, read on the forward strand.
GTTATTTACGAACTAAGAAGTGGGCTCTGTCCTACGAGAAATGCGCGTATATAACACACAAACGTTTTCCTTCCCCAACAGAGTTATAAAAAAAGCTTTTCAAAAACTGACCATGCAGCGCAGTAAGCAAAGATTTGATCTTTCAAATAATTACTAAAAGTGCAGTGGAAAGCCTGTGTCCAGCGAAAAAGGCCCCAAATTAAGCGTGTCCACTATAATGTGCATGCAGTCTCTGAAGGGTTGCTGACCGTGATTTTTATTGAACGGATGAGTACAGGAACGCACAACAATTCTCAAATGCTGGTAGTTATTTTCAAGTCATGTATGTGGGTCTGTTATGGGCACTTATTCAGTGTCATACACGTGTTTCGGCTTTCCAGCCTCGTCATGCACAGTACCTTTTCGTTCAGTCAGTTCCTCGGGGATTCATCCTTTACATAGAAGAGCAGACGATGAACGTTTCACACGCGCCGATAAGTGATAAAATTACCGATAACAGGCCACATGCATGGCTCAAAAATAACTATCAGGCATACCGAAATTAGAGCGTGGTCTCAAGAAACACTCGAAACGAAAGATATGTTTCACAATTACCAGTCAAAAGCAACAGAGGGCACGACACCGCCCGTTCGGCCATTTTATCACTTGTCGGGGCGTGTACAACGTTCGTAGTCGACTCCTCTTTGTAAGGCATAGAACCCCAAGGAACTGACTGAACGAAAAGGCACTGTGCAACTGACGAGGCTGGAAGGCCGAAACACGTGTATTGCATTTTACAAGTATCCATAACAGACCACATGCCTGACTATGAGGCATATTGTAATTTGAGAGTGGTCTCAAAAAAAGACTCGAGAGAGGATTGTTCAAAAAATTCGTTAGAAAAATGTGGCATGTTATTCAGAAATATAATAATATTCAGATATTCAGAAAAATATTGTCGGACTAAGTAAATCGAAAAACATTTATACTAAAAACCAATTGCAGACGAATTTGAAGGAGTACATTTAGTGTCGGCAAACATCTACTTATTGTCATTTAACCCTTCGCACATAACACCATAATCAATTCGCAGGCGGGGCGCAAATTTTATCAACAGGTAGAATTTTTTTCCCCTTCGTCTCAGGAAGAAACTCAATGTTCCCCATACTACTCTGTTAAAACAAAATTCTCCACACGCTCATATGCTTTTCGTGCGTATTTTCTCTTATCCACGGACCTCCCTCTTTAAGGGGTTCCCAGCCGGTTAGTCGCGAGGGCGCGTCCCCAGGTGGTGGATAGAGGAATAAACGCGAACCAAAAGCGACCGTGTGCTTCACAGAGACGCAGGTGGATTCCGGGGATGAGCTCCCTGCTTCTGCAGCGCCGACTGGACAAAATTCTAATTCTACGACTCAAGTCGGCCAAAAGCCTGCAATCAAGTTGGCGAGGTACTCGCGAGTACCCAGCCCCTGCGTTTGAAGCCTGACATGCAATACGTTGGGTATCAAAATGTCAGAAACAGTAACAAATAGGGGCCTCATTCCCTGACCCCGAAAGAGCCCCTGGAACGGCAGAGCCAGGTAGGACGAATACAGAGAGGCTGCTAAGATCTCAGGGCCAAACTAGACTGCCAAGATCGAAACGGACTATAATGACGATCAGTACCTGCAATGCAAGATCCCTTGCTCACGAATCCACTGTAGAAGATCTATTGATTCAAGCAAGAAGGACAAGGTACGACGTCGTTGGCCTGGCTGATACGAGAAGGCGCCATCCTTTTCACGCTATTTATGACACCGGAGAAGAACTGTTCCTTGAAACATGCGATCGCAGAGGTGTCGGCGGCGTTGGCGCCCTCGTCAAATCGAGTTTGACCGTGAACATTGATTCGTTCGAGCAACTAACAACCCGTATCGGACGATTACGGTTGAAATGATGTGGTTCTATGCCGGCTTTGACCATCTTCGTTGCTTACGACGAACATCAAGCTATGACGAAGACGAAGTCGAAGCGTTCTATATGGATCTCGAAAAATTCTTCAGAGAAGATCATACATTCTTCAAGGCCATTGTCGGAGATTTTAACGCAAAAATTGGACCTAGAAGAACGTCTGAAGAACGTCACATAGGGACCCACGGACTAGAATGGAATGAACAGGGTGAGAGGCTATCCGAGTTTATCATGACGACCCAAACCATCCATGGTAACTCGCAAATCCAAAAGCCTCGCTCTCAGCGATGGACGTGGGAGTTCTCCCATGGAGAGTACCATAACGAAATAGATCACATCTTAGTGAATCGAAGGTTTTGCCTGACCGATGTCGCTGTTGTTCCTAAATTCTACACGGGATCAGACCATCGCCTCTTTCGCGTAAAGTTCCGATTTTCGCGGAGAGGAGAGAAAGCCGCTAAATTCAAACAACGAAGTCCCAGAACTACCATAAACTGGGATGTATTCAAATCATTAGTCGGCTCTTGGGAAGATACCGTTGTCGACAACATTGGCGAAAAGTATTGTCGGCTCGTTGAATATCTTCACGTTAGCGCTATAAAAGCCGAGAGTCCTAAGGTCACGAAGAGACGGTTGTCTCCGCAGACACTCGAGCTGATACGTCAACGTGGAATCGCACGTAGCTGCAGGCAACGAAACCTTACGTCCGAACTTGCGAAACGCTGCAGAGAAGCGATAAAAGAAGACCTCAAAGAGAGAAGAGCAGCAGTTATGGCAGAAGCTGCAGAAGCTGGGAAGAGCATTCGCAAAGCCCAGCGAGGCTTTGCCAACTACAAGACCAAGATGATTGCACTCCGATACCCTGACGGGACACTTGCAGCTTCGAGAAGGGCTATGGAGAAAATCATCCACCAATACTACTCGGATCTCTTCGCTAGCCATGTCCTCTTACCGTCATATAAATTGAAAGAGGACGATATGTCGTCCCACCGGTCCTCCCTTCCGAAATCCGACATGCTATATCGTCGGTGAAGAACAGAACAACACCCGGTCTCAGACAGGATTAGACCAGAACACCTGAAGAATCTTCCGCCAGCTTTCCTCAACACCCTGGCTCGGCTCTTCACTCGCTACCTGTCAGAATGCGAAGGTCCCTATTCAATGGAAAACCAGCAAGACCGTATTGTTGTTCAAAAAGGGAGACCTTCACGACATAGGCAATTATCGCCCAATCTGCTTGCTGTCCGTTGTCTATAAACTCTTTACTCGAGTCATCCTAAACAGGATTGACAGAACACTGGACGAAGGACAGCCATGCGAACAAGCAGGGTTCAGAAAAGGATTTAGTACCATAGACCACATCCACACGATCACAAGACTCATTGAAGTTTCGCGAGAGTACAAACAACCACTCTGTCTCACTTTTATCGATCTGAAGAAAGCCTTTGATTCAGTGGAAACAGAAGCGGTTATAGAGGCTCTGGATAACCAGGGCGTCCCTACTCGGTACATAATGATCCTTCGTGAGCTTTATAAAGATTTCACGACCAGAATATCTCCATTCTACAACAATATCACCATTGACGTAAGAAGAGGGGTTCGACAAGGCGATACAATATCGCCAAAACTATTCACTGCCACCCTACAAAACGTCATGCGAACATTAGAATGGGACGAAATGGGAGTGAAAATTGACGGTCGACAATTAAACCATCTTCGCTTTGCTGACGATATCGTTCTCATAACACCAAACATCAGCCAAGCGGAACGAATGTTGACTGATTTCGATAACGCCTGTGGAAAGATGGTCTTCAACTGAATCTAACGAAAACAATGTTCATGAGGAACGGATGGGTTTCTAATGCCCCATTCACGCTCAACGGAACGACAATTTCCGAATGCTCCAGTTACATCTATCTAGGTCGTGAAATCAACATGATGAACGACCTAGCCCCAGAGTTGAGCAGGAGGAAACGAGCGGCTTGGGGAACGTTTAAGATCATCGAAGATGTAGTGAAGAGGACAAAGAACATCCGACTCCGTGCCCACCTTTTCGACTCGACAATTATCCCTGCCCTAACGTATGCAGCAGAACCTGGTCGCTACGTAAGCAGGATGAAAGATCACTTGCCGTTATCGAACGCGCAGTCGAAAGGTCGATGCTAGGAGTATCCCGTATCTCGCAAATGAGAGAAAAGATCCGAACTTCCGACCTACGTCAACGATCGAAAATCAGAGACGCCGTTCTACACGCCACGATATCGAAAATAAGGTGGGCCGAACACGTGATTCGCTTCAACGACAACCGATGGACGAGAGCCGTTACCGACTGGATTCCTCGGGACGTCAAGCGCTCTAAAGGAAGACCACTGACCCGTTGGTCCGATTTCTTCACGAAAGCGATGGAAGAAAGATATGATGCTCAGCGAATCCCTAGAGCGAGGAGGACCCACTGGGCTACTCTTGCACGCGATAGGGAAAAATGGAAGAGTTGCTGGTACCCGCTCGAGTCACTCGACGATCAACGGGGCGACAGGTGATACAGGTGATATCTCTTCTGTGGAAGAAAACTCTGAATGTGGAACGAAATCTACTTTTTGCTCCAAACTTAGCTTCGGAATCGTCGAAATTTGTGCTTCCGAGTGAATCCTAGTAAAGTCTCTTGAAAACCTTTCACAGACCCTAGCCGCGCAAATAAAGAAAACCAAGTGTGAGACTTATTTTCTAAGCAAACTGTTTTCCAAAAACAAGCAAGGTGCCGAAATCGCTGAGATTCCAGCTTTCGAATGACTACTAAAAATTTAGTGAAAAAAGTTTTGTGCAGCGAAAAAAAGACCTCTGAAAAGTTGAGGGATCTAAAAGTCCTTTATCCTCCGCATTGAATTAAAAAACCGAGGGGAAAGATAAATAAAGTCCACAGAAATGGGAGCATCAGAGAAGAAAAAACATGAGATGAAGAGTTTCGGACGATAGGAAGAACTGAATTTTTCATTTCCAACGAACCTGTTGTGGATAAAATCGTCGACCACCACCTCGGCCTAAACTAGATCAAATTTTCACAAATAATACAAATATTAGGCAAATGTTCCCAATGATGTTGAAAGTTATGCAAAACTTTGACGTCAGGCGGGACTAGAACCCGCATTAAACCCCATCCTTTATCGAATGTCGATATTAACTACCAGGACAAACCGCTGACGATTGGTTGCTTATGGATTGATGCCTTGCAACGTAAAAAGAGCGTGCGTAAAACAGGCACCGTTAGCGTAACAGATTAAAGAACGTACCCCGCATATGGTGAGATGCGGGTTCGCATCCCGCCTGACGTGAGAGTTTTGCATATCACTCAACATCACTGTATATATTCGTAACATCATAACAACTCTAAAAGGAGTAAAATTAAGAGAATTCTTGATTATTAATGTAAGGATTTGCCAGTATTTTTCTGTTAGACGGCGTCAAATTAATCTTCGGCCTCATTCGCTGAACAGTAACTTTTCATGGGAATGTTAGTAATCATTCGAAAGCTCAGATCTCTGGCTAGAACCCTACGTGGCCAATTTTTCAAAAAATTCTTTTATAATGCTGTAAAATCGAGAATAAGATTATGTTTCACACGACCTCACGTTTATTTTCCTTTTCTCGCTTATATTTCACTTGACAAAACTCCTCCTTCAAACTGCTAGTGCTCAATCGATAGCACGAGTCTCGAAGAACTCAAAAATTTGCTTGCCTTTTGGAAAAGCTTCTTAGATAGCGTCGGAGGAGAAAGGAATTCTTTGAGCTTGAAAACTCGCCGGACAGAGCTATTTCTTTAGACTATTAGTATTCGTTCGATAGCATAAGATTCAGGCATTCCAAAGCTGTGCTTATTTCTGGGAAAGACCGTTTCATTGCAGTTCAGCATGGAAAATGAGATCGCGTTTCACAGGTTCGACAAGTTGTTTACCGGCTTTCCCCACGTTGGGGACGGGGAAGGGGGGCGGAGGAGGAGGCGGGGGCGATCGATCGATGACCTGACGGGTCAGACATGTGGGATGCAACTTGCTCTTTAATTAGGGTTTTTTTTTCTCCACTTCGAAAGAAATCCAGACGAAAGTAATGACTCAGATACTAAGAAATTTCCTCTACACGCTGAGTGCTTTTCGTGCTTCCAGCGATTTATACGCCTGATAAAAATGAAGGCGCGCGGCGGGTGTGAAATGTAATTTTATTACGGATTTTACAGCGTTATAAAAGGGTGTTTCAAAAAAGGGACAACGTAGGGTTCTAGGGAGAGATTTAAGCTTTCGAATGATTACCATCACTTCTATGAAAAGTTCCTATCCAGCGAATGAGGTTGAATGTTCAGTTGTAGCTGTCTAACAGAAAAGAACCCAATGATTTGTCAGTAAGATCGATACTTACAGAGGTGCGGAGGATAAGAGGACTGCATAATGACAACTCCTCAGAATCCGTGAAGGAAGGATGAGGATCTGAACGGATAGAACTAAGATCAAAGCGATTAATGCCCTTAGATGGCGCTGACTTAACACCGGAGATCGTAAGATGGAAAAGAGAAAAGAAATGAGAAGGAAAAGAGAGAAACGATGGAACGCTCACAGACGAAACTCCCATAGGTCCTTCCTATTCAACAGAATGCCGACAGGTCAGGTTCGATCCCATCTCGGACATCTGGAACCCACAATGATCTCGTAACTTCTGAATGGGAAGCGAAAAGATTGATTGCCATAGAATTCCCCGGATCGACTATAATCCCGTCAATCCGAAATGGGCTGAACGGGGAAGGATGGGGAGGTCCTACAGTTTTTTCCTTAATCATTCGCCCCGAGGCTTTCCCCACTAGGGCTCGTCGCCCCAATTACCCTATGGGCAACCCTAGAACGCTACGTGAGCGAGCCATTCCCATAGGTGGCACCTGAACGACATGTGGGAGTTTCCAGAAGCTCCTGGCATGTGCAGGACCTCGGGCTAGCGGACCTGAAGGATATGAGCTCTCTGCACTAGGGGATAAGATTGTAAATGAATGCGAATAGACCTACTAGAGCTGGTCCAGTTGCTAAATCTAGCGAAGGTAAGAATATGGACCTGGATCGACCCCTGCGCTAGCCACTTGGGTGGGCGCCCCAGGCACTCCGGACACCCCCCCCCCTTCGAATCGGACTCAAGTGGGAATGTTCAATTGACCAAATTTTGAGTACGACACAGGCGAGGGATAGAGGGGTGTCCCGCGGATCTCAGGGATACACGGGTAAAACGACGAGCCAACGGGGGATACGAGCTTGGGGAGAGTCTTGATGGGAGACTCAACCACCCAGGAGAACCCCTACACCACCACCCAAATGAAACTGGCAAAATGATCAGGTTAAAGACAGCGGGTCCCACAGCGAATGCCTGCCCACGGTGCGTCGAATTCAAATCAACGGAATTTTCGAGCACGATGGCGGCGGATTTATTTTTTTTTCTGGCGCGCTCGGTCTTTCGTCTTGAAAGAATTCTCTTCGTTCTCCTTGATACTTTTCGAAATTTATTAGGCTTTCTTTACATTTGATAGTATGTGCGCGTCCGGCGCAATGGTTAGCGGTGCCCTGCGACACCCACAAAGTCGATGGTTCGATCTTGGCTCAAGGCTCATCAAGCCTTCCATCCCTCCGAGGTCGATGGATTGCTATCAGACCTGTTTGGAGTATAGCAGCACCGGACTCGACGCGTGGGTAGGCCACCGAGAGTAATTGTAGAGGCTAAATATGCATCGAGTCATCCAAACGAGGCTACGAATGGAGTCCAGTGCATGGCGCATACCTCAAGACCTCAGCGCTTAGAGCCTCTTTTAAGTTTTTCTGTTGTCTCTGAAGAAGTGGTCTTCAACTTGAAGATTGATTTTATTGATTTCGGCATTACCAATCGATATTTCTGATCTAGATTGACTCTGGTACAAGCCTTCTGTGAGAAAACCCGTGTACGCATGTGGCGCAGGGCTCAGGGATGCCGTGCGTCGCACACAAGGTCACTGGTTCGATCTCGCGTCCATGGCTCACCAAGCCATCCGTCCATCCGGGGTTGAGAAATTGATACCAGACTGGTCTCAGGCTTGTCTGGAAGGATAAGCAGCACTGACTCGATACAGCGAAAGGCCACCGCGAGTCATTGTAAAGGCCAGGTATGCATTCAATCGCCTTGAACGAAGTTAAAAGTTGAAGAAGAATGCATGGCGCATCCCTCAGGGATTGACCTACGCCTAGGGCTTTATCCCTTTATCCTCTCTATTAACCTTGTTGTGTTAGCTGAATGGTATATGAAACTTCATTTGTTCTTCTCTTAGTACTTAGACTTAACGGTTTCTGTAGGGTCGTTCTATGTTGAAAACGAGAATTCTTTTTAATCAACCACTTTATAGCAATAGTACAGTGTTACAAATAATCCGACGATGTTGAGTGATGTGCAGAACTTATACGTCAAGCGAAACTCGAACCCGTAATTCACCCTATCTAATTCCGAGCACGCGCCCCGGATAGGGTGAAGTGCAAGTTCGGTCGCGCTTGAGGCAATAGTTTTGCAAATCACTCAACATCGTTAGGTTTATTTCGAACATTACTTGATTGATTGTAGCGTATGTCTTATTGGTAAATTGTGGTTCTATTTCTTTCCGCTATCACTCTATGAGGGGTTTTTCAGTCAGAGTTCAAGATGATGCGTGGTGCGAGTCAACAACCAATTATCGTTCTCAGCCAAGGCACGAAACGAGGAGAGCGGTCATCAAGTTCAAATTGGGAACATTATGGCTTGTAAGGTTGGTATCGAGTGATCTTTGCAGCTGCCATGTACTTCTTTAATTCAAGCTTTTGTTCGGCTGGATCTGCCAGTTAGCCC
>JAHQIW010003181.1:0-91711 GCA_019055375.1 Parelaphostrongylus tenuis
TTGGATAGTTTTTCTCTTGGTTGTGTTCAAATCGGGGCTGTGATCGAGCGAGTGGTTGTGCTGCTCGACGCGACTCGACATGGAATTGACCCGCTACCTCTCAAGCACTCTTCGGAATTCAGTAGCAAACACCCAAACCTGGCTGTTCTTGAGATGCAAGGTGTACTCGACGAGTATTCTGCGACTTTCATAAAGATGAAACACGAATTGTATGCTAGAAGTGCTGGGATCTGCACGGTGAAGAAAGAAATGCTGTGAAGACGGATTTAGAAAAATCAATTGAAGGAAATAATCTCCAAATTGCGACGGAGAAGCGCTGCGTTCAGTGATGCTCGGTACGAGGATGATCCCCAAACAATGTCAGGCAATCAGTCAGTGATCGTTCCAGTCAGAATTCCTTCGAGTTTGGTGATCTGTTCGACCAGTATTCTTGAACGGACGTTCGTAAAGAAGACGAAATCTCAAGCTAGCGTTGAATGCGAGGAACCGAATCGAACGGTGGATGTGCTGGGATCGACAAAGACGGATCATATGGAACAACCGCAAACCGAGGTGCAGTAGCCCAGCGGTCTGAGATGCGCTGTAGTGGGAAGCAAGGTGATAAGGAGAGCCCTGGTTCATCTTTTGCCCCAGCACTCTTACAATCAATCACCGAGCGCCTTAGCTGGGCTACCTCCTAGATTGTTAGGAAAATCGTCTCGATCAGCATTCTACGACATTCTCGAGAAAGACAAAAGCCTCAAGCAGCAGCCAGAGCAACACGTGAAATTCCTGAAGAACTTTGTGGAGAATCAATGCGGGGAAACGATTTGAATATAGGAAATCTGGGATTTGTGAAGAGGGATTGTGGAATTGGTCAAACATAAACTCTTTAGACGATTGCCGATGTGATTCGTACGAGTCTTGGTCCACGTGCAATGCTCAAAATGCTTATGGATCCGATGGGAGGCATTGTCATGACCAACGATGGTAACGCCATTCTGAGGTTTGAATTTGTCGTTATTCAGCTTTATTCGCCTTCGGTCAGATCATGTTTTACTCATAGTAATTTCCAGGGAGATAACGGTCAAGCATCCTGCTGCCAAAAGCATGATTGAAATTGCAAGAACACAGGTTGGTGTGGCTTTCACATGTAAATCTTTGGTGACCGTTCGTTTTATCTCAGAGTTTCTCCGGATAATTTATCACGATCTTTTCACCAGTTCTCCTATATTAAGGATGAAGAAACGGGCGATGGAACCACCTCGGTAATCGTGCTTGCTGGAGAAGTGATGGCACAAGCTCAGCCATTTCTCGAGCAGAAAGTCCATCCGACGATTATCATTCAGGTTACGTTCCTAGCAGTGATTCACTACTAACTTGATTTTGTAGATGGAATTATCAAACTTTTTTTTTACTCCTTTGAGGATAGCGCGCATGGCTTTCAACGCTGACATTTTAGCAGTTTTTTTTTCGCTTACAGAGCTTTTTTACTAGAATTTTAGTATCTGTTGGAAAGCTCAAATCTAGGCGATTGAAACACCGCGTTTAGTTCCTGAGGAGGCCTCCTTGGTGCGGTGCAGCGGTGAAAGTAAAATTATGTTCCACAGTCGGAGTACTTTGTTTCCACGGCTAGGGAACGTGGACGGCTTTTCACTAGGCAAGCTGTGCTCAGTAGTACAAATTTTCGAAGGGAAATTGGTATTGGAGGAAGTTTTTATAGTGCGCTATAAGCGCGAAAAAAAGATCACATTCACACTCGAGTTTTCCCCGCACGTTAGAGTCGTACGGGGCGTTGTAACGGAATTGTTGTGATGCTCGTTTCGGCGGCGTGGGGTTGAACCCTACCCCTTCCCTTCGAACTCTCCGGCGGTCGAAAGAGGGCGCTTTATGAAAAGCCTCAGCCAGGCTATCCGTGAGATTGTAAGGAGGTGCGCTCAACCAGTATTCTACTTTGGATCCGCGCAGTGAAAAAAGAAACTGTGAAGACAGATAATAACGTGCCAAAATAAGAGTTATATATGTTCGAGAGGAATGTGAACATGTAAGGAGTACCATGTAGTATCAGATAACAAAAAAAAAAGTAAGTTTTTCCTCGGAAACAAGGAAAAAAACCCTCGTCAAATAACGTAAATCACGCCCCCCTAGCGAATATCGATAAGAACTAGGGTCAAATTGACGATTTGGTGGTCAGCGGAACTATTGTTACTTCTAGCGTTAATTCACCACTAGGTAGCCTCCATGTTAGAATTGTTAAGGTTCTTTTTGAGCTTGGAATACCTCCCTAATTCCTTATATACAAGAATTTCGGCACTTAGGGAAGCACTTTGAATGAATTGATCACATAATGGACGTATCAAATTTGTACCTAGGATAGATATGGGTTAGCGATTTCTTTTGTCTTTTCATTGGTTTAGTTTATGGGCTAACTTCACTTAGTACTGAGGCCATTTGCTGGGTTAAATTGTTGCTTTAAATGGAGTTGTGCTTGTAGTTTTATCGTCTATCTTAACCTCAAATTATCATGTTTAGGCGTACCGAGCTGCGTTGGAAGACATAACCAAACTTGCTGAAGAAAAGTTTAGTAAACCAGTGGATATCAATAGTGAGAAGGAGGTCATGAGTGTTTTCGTCATTTGACTAACCTTGCTAGGATTCCCACTTACGTGTTACTTAATGCTGCTGTTCTGTTTTCCAGATCACAACGGTTGTGAGATCATGTCTTGGGACGAAAATGATGAGCAAATGGATGGATCTTGCTGTGAAGATATCACTGGATGCTGTCAGAACTATCCGGGTTGATAAGGGTAACACAAGTGAGATTGATATCAAAAGGTGAGCGCTTCGAAGATTACTTGCTATCCTAGGCTAAACCACCCTGACGTGGCAAATTTAGAACCATAATCCCAACTTTGTGTTTACTCAGGTATTGTCGCATTGAGAAGATTCCTGGTGGTACGATTGAGGACACCAAAGTAATCAACGGTGTCGTTCTCAACAAGGTGATACAACATCGTTGAAGCCACTTCGAGCTTTTCTTTCATTTACACTTCAGTGATTATTCTACATCAAGTAGAATGGAGGTAATTTAGGACGTCACGCATGCCAAAATGCGGCGAAGCATCGAAAAACCCCGTATTGTTCTACTCGATTGCAATTTGGAGTACAAGAAAGGCGAATCGCAGACATCGCTGGAGATCATGAATGAGGCAGATATCAGCAAAATCCTTGAACAGGTGAATTGGGTCTTCACTATATTCTCTTTGCGCTCATTGAAATACGATGATTTGTTCTGTATTATTGTAATCTATGGAGCGCCTGTGCTGCAGTAGTTAGAGGTTCTCTGAGGCACATAAGGTACCAGACTAGTCTGGGAAGATAGAAGCACTTGATAGCATCCATGGACCATCGCGAGTCATTGTAAAGGCCATATATGCATTAAATCCCCTAGAACGAGGCTAGGAATAGAGTACGATGCATGGCGCATCCCCAGGGACCGATCAGTGTTAAGAGCTTTAGAGCTTTATTTATGCGACTCGTCATCAAAATGTGAGCATATCTCAGCACTTTTGAATTCGTTTCGTTCTCTCGTTTATCTTACACAAAATTATTCGGACAAATCACGTATTGCTCTGACTGCTTGAGGATCTATGAATGTCGTAGGATGCTGGTCGAGATGATTCTCCTTGTAATCTTGCAGGTAGCCGAGCTAAGGTGTTCTCAAAGCGTTGGCTGCTTTATCGTAAGAGGTTGTGCGTAGAGAGGGAATTGAATAAGTTGCTTACTTATCATCCTTCCATCTCGGTGCACCGAATAACTAACCACCGCGCTACACTGCCCCGATATAGGGTACATAGATTGTGACGCTCCTATGTCACTTGTTCGAAACCGACAATTTAAGGAAGAGGAGTCAATTCGGCGACAGTGTGATGATATCATCAAAGTGAAGCCTGACTTGGTATTTACGGAGAAAGGTATCTCCGATTTGGCTCAACACTTTCTACTCAGAGCTGGTATAACCGCAATTCGACGTTTGAAGAAGACCGACAATAATAGACTGGCGAGGTCAGTGTATTTTATCACTGTGTTTTTTGTTCTCTGTACATTTCTCATATCTCTCGATTCGCGTAGGTCTAGCTTTTACCCTTTTTTAATAGCGTCAAATTAATCTAGCCTCATCGTGGCCATATGCATTACTTTCAATACGTACACTAGGTTTGCAACAAGCATAGTACGTATTGACATCAATGCGTATGTTTTATATGGTCTACGTCTCCGCATGTACTTTTTTTACTGGACTTTTTTGTGGTCTGTAGCTTGTTAGGAAAAATATGCGTTGGACGTCGATTTGAGAATATTCTGCACTGCGCTTGGAAATAAACGATTTTTGAGAGGATTCGTCGTACAGGAGTTCAAAGTAGCGCACTATCATTGCAATTCCTGTAGCTGTTATGAGTCCAAGCTATCGTATAGAGTGTACAAACCTAGAAAGCACTGAGAGATCTAGCCTTAGTTGTAAAGTCCATCAAGTTCAAACTGTGCTGGGTTCGCATGGGTCATGGTCCCTTATAACAAATGACACACAATTCGTACTAATAGGTAGATAAAAAGAGTCTTCAGTTTCAACTGTTCATATAGATCTCCTCAAAAACAATAGTAATGTGGTAATTTGATGGCATGTTTCAAGCCTCTTGTTTGAAAAAGTTTGAATACTCAAACCATGTGCCATTCCAGACCTGAAGAAAAAGGCCTAAGACATCTTAATAGATCTTAGTCTTTCTCAAATTTTTTTTTTGTTCATCGTAACATCGCTGTTTCACCCAATGATATGGGGTGATGTGCAAAACTTTTGCGTCAGTTGAGACTCGAACCCACATCTGGCCCTATCCATTAACAGTTGGTTGCTGAAAGATAGATGCTTTGTAGCGTAGAAAGAATGGTGGTTTACAGGCGTCGATAGTACAACGAGTTGGAGCACGCGCTCCCAGATAGGGTGATGACGCGAACGTCTTGCGCATCACTCAACATCATCGGGTATATCTGCATAAACCTACAAACGCTAAAAGCAGTCGGATGAAGAGAAATCTGATTGCTAGACTACTTCGAAGCACGTGTGGTCGATAGTTCGATTCTGCGCCCAAAGCTCATCAGCCTTTGATTCTTTTGGGGATGACGAATCAGTTCCAGACTTATCTGGGAGTATAGCAGCACAGACTTGGACGTCGATAGGGCACCATGAGTCGTTGTAGAGGCCATTCATGCATCCAGTAACCTTTCTAATGACATTTAATGAAGTTGAGTGCATTTGGCATCCCTCAGAGATTGATTAGCGCCGAACGCTGTAACCTTGCATGTCACAAAAACCAGAAAGTAACTGGTAAGACGTGGTCAGGTGCGCAGGGCACATTGGAATGGTCGTTGGTTAATCCGTAAGGGTAGAATGAATAATATGTTATTTTCAGCAAGAATAGGTCATATCTTTATGAATACTACTTAGTTTAGAGTATGTGGTGCCCGAATTGTGAACGATACTGCCGATCTGCGTGAACAAGATGTTGGCACTCAAGCGGATCTTTTTGAGGTCATAAAGATTGCTGATGAGTAAGTCTTGAACTTCACTTTATTCAGTAATATTTTTGTTAGGATGAGGAATGACACGTGTTTTTAATGTATTAAGTTCCATAATTTCTTCACCGTCGTTTTATTGAGCTTTTCTCTATTTCAACGAGTTATTGCCAAAAGCATTTGACATTGGAGAACGTTTTAGTAGCTTGAGGCGACATCTGGATACGACCCTATCACCATCGCCCGCCATCTAAATGAAATGCGTTATCGCAAAGTGATTCCTCAGTAGACACCTAATGCACTGACCGACCACTTTACATTGCAAGGTCGATTCTCTACATTTCGGAAGCTGAGTTAGATCACGATGCCACCTCCTTCATACAGCCCTGATATTTCTCCATCGGATTCTCCGCGTTCTGGAATAGCATCTACGGGAGGAAATAGCTCAAGAGTACAACCGACTCAAAGTGACCTCATTGACTTCTTTGGTCGCCAGTCCAGTCTTTCTTGAAGGAAGACATGCAGTCTTTGCCCTGTATATGGTCACATTCTTTGACCATGGGTTCATTATATTGTTGGTTAATTGGCTTATTCAAATAAATAACAATTGAATTGACAAGGCTGTCGAAATGCGGAAGAAATCATGAAACAACCTGATATTATCTATCAGTTTCACTGACATTCAGATACTACACCTATGTGACGTCGAAGAAAACCACCGCTTGCACAATCGTCATACGTGGCCCTTCGAAAGATGTTTTGAACGAGGTCAGTACGGTTCTAAGGAAATGGAACTATTGATTGATCTACGCAGTATCTTTTTGTATAGGTTGAGCGTAATCTACAAGATGCATTGCACGTTGCACGAAATATAATGTTGAATCCTCGGCTTGTTCCTGGTGGAGGAGCTCTTGAGATGGCCCTCGCGCAGGTAAAACTGTTCATGCCACTTTTTCGTATCTATTATCTGCAATACTATGTTTGCAGTTTGTTTAGGCTATCACTGAAAAAGGAAGGACTATGGAAGGAGTTCGTCAATGGCCGTATAAAGCCATTTCTAGGGCACTCGAGGTAGGTTTTTCTCATTGTTTACAAACAAATAACAAGTAGATCTCAATTTCTACACTAAAGTCTCCTGAATAGTTGTGCTTTAGGTTATTCCACGCACGCTCATCCAGAATTGTGGTGGCAACACAATTCGTCAATTGACGGCGCTTCGTGCCAAGCATGCACAAAGTCCTGATAACTGGACGTGGGGAATCAATGGAGCGACGGGAGAATTGGTGGGCCTTTAGATAGTGTATAAATCGGTTTGATTAAATGATGATCAATATTTCACAGATTTTTTTTTATCAGCCAAACACTAGTTTGTTGTAATGCAATTTGATCAACCATCTGACGTTTTAGTGGTTTCACCTTCTTTAGAGCCTTGGAAGACCAGGATGCCCACAGCCTAGTCAGCCAAGTACCTTCATTACTTCAACAGAAGAAGTCTCCAAGTTCTAATTCTAGTTGCATCACGTGCCAAAGAACTTTTCAATATAATCATCGCTTTTTATGAGTCGCCCACTGAGTTGTCCAGGTGGAGACCAGCTGTGCAGAGATCGCATGGACTGCTGTTGCTCATGATCCATGAATTATTAACACATTGACGACCGTTGACTCACGACGCTAACCCCGCCCCGTCGCGCACGCGGCGGCTTGGCAGGATTGGGAAGAAAGTTACTGGTTCCATCCCCTAACACGGACGCTTCACTAATGTATTTTTGGTGTGCTCAAATCCCTGACACCCTGTATCACAACTTAGATCATGTGAGAATAGCGTAACACAAGCGAGACGCCCTCGATCTACGTTTTCTACCAAGGATTGGTGAAATATCAGACAGGTAAGCGTTTTTTGCTGTAATAATTACGTTATAAAAGAAACAATACTGATCTGTACAAAAGAACCACAGTAAAGCGTCGTGTTAGAGGATCGAACCTGCAACCTTCTTCCCGATCAGCATCACCCCGAGGTATCTTCACTACTGGCTCCCATCGAGCCGCGTGCTAGCGGTGCGGCTAGCCGTGGGTCGACGGTCGTCAACGGTTAAAGAATGCTGAGGAGCTAAAAAAGAGGCTGCCTTGGCTGCTCAATTTTGACCAATTTGAACAGCGGTTTTGAGCCGTTGTAGCATGGCTCAGCTGCAGATTTTTGCGTTGAAGTGACAACAAGTAAACCTAATATTTTCTTCTGGAAAAGATAAGTTTATTGATACTAGAAACTCACAGCTATGAAGTCGTGTAAGCGATGAATTGGCAGTTTTGAGGTACCATCATGAATACACTGGCTATCGAGGAATTTCTTTACTAGAGTTTCAAGTTGTGTGAAAAAAGAAGAATACCTGAAGGTGGGTTCCAGTAGCCATACTGAGTCGCTTACAGTATTCTATCCCCAGTTTCTATGAATTCTTGACAACCTAGTGACTACACTTACTAGGTTCTTATCTTTGTTTACCTGTCTCTCATGGTTTGATAGTATTCAAGCTGAAGTTGGGAATTATTTCTCGAGAATGAAAAAACTGTTCACATCTGTGTTTCGAAGCAAATCGGAGCCATAGAAGTGTTCGGGAGATTTGCTATGATTCAACCACTTCTTGATTTGCGTAGCATCCACTTTTTGTCGTACGTGAAGATGCAGAAGAGAAATAACATTTCTTCAGTTTTCTGCAGTGTCTATTTGTCGACTCTTTGCATTTCTATTGACGTCTTTCGAATGACGAAATTTTTTTTCGACTAGTAATCTCCCTGAGGTCCCTCGAGTATTTATAAGACCGTTCCACATTGACAATCTTTTTGAGGATCGTTTGAAGCTATTAATGAGCGCTCACACGATCTCCTTTGTTATCGAGATTTATGTCTTCGATGGGAAACTTCTTGCACCATGTACATGACCCTCGTTTGATAGCGTTTCGGGGTTGAGGCTTGATGTTAATCCAAATTAGACGAGTGCTCTTTGTCCAGGATGAACCAGACAAGCAAAACATGATTGTTTGCTTTGAAGCGTTGTTTCGGCTAGTTCCAATGTAAATGTAATTCGATTTCTAGAGAGAATTTACATAGGAAGCAGGGTGAGAAGAAATAGGCTCTGGAATGCTCTACAACGGCCTTGAAACAATGATTTCTCATTACAGAGGGTATCTGTAAATTTCGAAGCGCTAGAGCCGTATTGTTTTAGACCTAAAAATGAATCCCATTGCTTTCCATTCAGATTAAATGGTGATAAGACACATAGATCTCTTATTTTGCTGAAGATTTTCTTTACCACTCTCGTGCTATGACGAGTAGTAAGTTAAGGTCAACAGTTGTATGTAATGGTGATGCAAAGTGTTCATGAGCATTTCCCGTCGATTAAATACTTCGTTTTAGGTTGACATGTGTCGACTGGACATTTGGGATCCACTAAGTGTTCGTGCACAAGTGCTGAAGACCGCGATCGAAACATCGGTAGCGTTTTATTCTATATCGACTACTTCTGGAAGACTCATATTGTTTAGCCAATGCGAGGCTGGTAACAGTTGTGTGGTGGTAGTAGCAGACGTTCTGATACCTGACGTGTCGGTGACGTGCCCTTCTTCACACCGTGGGCCTATTCTGTATTTGACTATTCGAATGATTCTAGATTATCGATATCTGTTTACACTGCTCCCTGGTCTAATCAAAGATGATGTCTCAGGGACTTTGCCTTGCTGATAGATTGTGACTTGACGTGGGGGTCAGTATAGAACGGCGTCGATAATCTACCGAGTCATTCCAGAAGTGAAGTAGAACGTACATCCTCCAGGATCTGAAGAAAACGAAGTCGCCGAAACGTTGGTCAAAAAATTGCTATTATCACTAATGCTGTTACTAACAGTTCTGTAACCTGATGACATGATAACATGTGTTGAGCCTTTTATGAGATCTTTTACGGCACTTGTATAGCACTAGACAGCTTCCTTTGCAGGCTCCTCAGTAGCACGGTGCTTTTCGCTTTAGCCGACCCCTTGCAGCGGATATATCCAGCTTATGAAGGAATCGATGCCGATTTATTAGATCACCGCATGTCGAGTGTCAAAATCCCTCAACATTGCAATAACAAGAGTTGAGCGCTCATAGCTGGTGCGATGAATCAAATCTTTACTTTCGCCTGGTTATATAGAACTCGAGAGGACTTAAAATATCTCATCAGATTATTGTTCTTTTTGAGTGAGCGTCGATTCCTTTTTAGAGTAGGGATATACTCTACTCCGCCTGTTTATTTAGACCTCGCTCAAAAACAATAATCTGATAACATAATACAGGTTTTGGATCTTTATGATGTCCGGTACGGAACTTGTACTCCTGCACTTATACCTTGTACCTCCGTATGCCGCCTTGCAAAGGATTCGCTGAACCGAAAGAGACCGTGCTCCTGAGGAGCTTGAAAGCACGAAATGGCACTGTCCAGTAGGGTATAAGTGCCATGTTAGATCACAAAAAGGCTCAAAAATGTTGTAGTGCTACCAGATTACCAGATTGTTGTTGTTCTTGGCGAGGTTTACATAAACAGTCGAGAGTGAAGGTTTTATTATAAACATTGCGTCGGCGAAGTGAGATAAATCTTTAAAATTTAAATATACCATTTTCACTGCGAGGTTTTTAGAGACTTGAATTTTTAGTTAATTGATCAAATTTACTACTTCGATTGAGTGGGCCATGCTGGACATTCTATGTTAAATCTCGTCATAAATTTCCGAAACAAGCTGTTACGTTTACTAGTAGATAAAATGAGAGCATTCTTTGACCTTCGACCTCCTGTAACTACTGAATGGTCAAGCTGGATATTGTTACTCGATGTCGTGTAGAAATTTCTGGATTTCAAATAGAAGAATAAAGCCTTGAGCGCTGATCAATCACTGAAGGATACGCTTTGCGTACGTCTTCGTCATGCATCGGTGACGTTTACAATGACTCACTGCGACCTACTTATGTATCAGGATAGTGCTGCTATCCTCCCGGATAAGTCTGACAGCAACTCGCTGACATCCCCCCTCCCCAGGCTGGAAGATTTAGAGCTGGAACCTCGAGCGCGGGGTTGAACCATCGACCACGTGCTTGTCGCACGGCGTCCTCTAACCCCTGGGGCACATGCGTTCTTATTTTTGATTTGAATTTTTCAGTACGGTGAAATATTGTGCATTTGTACCATTTCCTTGTGTGCTACATCTCTTGATGAGCGTATACTCTTTTTCCTCAAGTTTTCGTGTGAAAATCGTTTCCATTATTCAGTTTTGTTTTTCAAATTTGATTTTTCAAATTTCTTTTCCTCATGAGTTATTCTGTTCTGGGACCATGATGGCTCTTAAATGTATTCATTAACAAATTTTCACACTTTATTTGCAAATTTTCCTACTTTAAGGTGATGCTATTGCGCATAGATGACATAGTGTCTGGAACGAAAAAGTCACAGAAAGGAGATGGCCAGCCTCAGGCAGGGCCTGAATAGTTTGCCTTGTGGGCTGGCTTCCTTATTAATTGGAGTGTGTTCCTAATTTGTTGTCTGTATTTTAGATTAATTAAAATATTGTCATCCCGTCGTCTATGTGGTTTTTGAGTACTTGCATTGAACAAGTCGAATGCCCTATGAGACGTTCCGGAGCTGTCGGAGTTGTTAATTTTTTTTTCGAATAAACAGCTTTATAAACATCATTCGAAGCTTTCCTTTTCTGCAATGTTCAAATATCCTATATTTATATTTTTCGGTCGTTTCACATTATTGTCACAAATGTCGTGCAATGCTCTTGTTGTTGTTATCAATTGCCATCGAGTTGACGTGGAATTTTTTTCTTTTATGTTCTTGAATTGACGTAATTAACTTCCAGTGTAAGCTGTGATACTCAAGTGATAAGTTTACAGATTATCTTAACCCTTTGGAACGACTGATTCAGTAATTCCAGGGAGACTTTTTGGAAGTGTTTATGATTTGGTACGTTTCCCGTTATGGCGGTCTAAATTTCAACATCTTGGATCTGGACATCTCCGCCTTTTTCCAGCCCTTAGGTGGTCATTCAGTGGTTTAAATCTTGACGAATTCAATGATGTGCTTTGTTTCTGTAAAAGGCCTTATTAATGCGCTATAGGAGCGAAAATAATGTCATGTTTCACACTCCAGCGAAAAATGCGCCGTAAGTGAAACTCAGTTTCTATTTTCGCTGTTACACCGCATCAAGAGGCGTTTCCTAGGAAGCAAGCACAGTATTTGACTCGTCGAGATTCAAGCTAACGAATGACTTTTGGAGGTCTAAAAGAAGCGGAAAGGGCCCTGTTGCGAAAGGTTGGAAACTGGACTGCGATAAGGGGTTTTGACAGAGGATTTGCACTGGCAAATCGTACTGGTCGAGGTAGAACTGTGTGGACATAAACACTGTCGTCTTTTCGAGTGCTGTTTTTGCGAACAAAGAGGTCCTCTGTCCTTGGTGGATCTCCCGAAGTTGTGGGGTTAGTCCTCTGATGTCTCCTTAGTTTAGGCATTCCCATGGTAAATGGTCCCTCCTTTTGGCCCGAAATTCAATCGTAACTTGTTTCACAATCCATCTTTGTCCACAATTGCCGGAAACGTTGGTTGCTAGGCAAAAACCACCTCACATGTCACAATGAGCCTAAGACACGGATCGTTTATGTTAGGAAAAAAGTAGCCGAGTAGGCTCCATAACAACTGTTTCCTTGGCATTTGTTCAATTCATTGCCACCAATATGTCGTGCGTTTTTCTTCTGAACATTTTAGTCTGTTCAGAGTCTTACTTGAGCCTAACGTTTCCGTTAGATATTAATTTGAATTTTTAGGTGCTGTTAGAAGTGCGGTGCATCGCACATCTGGTCGTTAGTTCGATTCTAAGCTGTGAACTCACTAAGCCTTCTATCCTTTCGGAGTTGGTAAAGTGATACGACACTTCTCTGGGGAAGTAGAAACACTGGCAAGGGTGCTTTGGCTGGGGTCCATGGATTAGCCCAAGATTGCATTCCATCGTCATTGACAATCCTTAATGAAATCGAATGCACCCGCATCCATCAGGGAATCCCTCAGGGATCATCGCCGAGCACTCTTTCTTTTATCCCTTCATTTCGTCAAGTTGCTTCATCCAGAGAAGAAAGAATCGAGATGTCGGCGTTGATCAACCCTTGAGGAATGCACCGTGCACTCCTCTTCGTTTAGATCGCTGAGGTAACCAAATACATATCTGGCCCTCACAATGACTCACGGTGGCTTACCGATAGATCAAGTCAATGTTGCTACCCTCCCAGACAAGTCTCGTACCAATCATCAACCTCGGAGTGATGGAAAGCTGGGTGAGCCTTGATCGCGTGATCGAACCATCGTCCATCAAATGATTGGTCATTCGTGTCGCAGAACATCTCTAACCGCTGCGCCACGCGCACTATTCTTCAATGATCAGCTCTAATTTGTCAGCGCTGTCGGAAACTTGAAATTGATACTGCATCGTCGTTGATAGGTTCAACCGGTGATAATGTTTCCGTCGTTCTAATCACTCTTCCCCTAGGAGACCGCTAATGATCTGAATAGATCCAATTATATGGTAGTTTTGGATATTGGTCTTTTCTGGTTCTCTTAGTGGTTCTTTTCTTTTCTTTCCGTTAAAAACGGAACGTTGAGCGAACGAGGCGATGGCTTTTTCCCGTGTAGAGCTTAGGGAATAACAGCGGCATCGGCTAGACAAAACCTTCGATTTACTCAGATGTAATCTGCTCCATTATGGCACTCCACATTGAGAAACTCCCAAGTCCATCTCTTGAGTGTGGGGCTCTCGGAACTGGGAATTACCAAAGACGATTTTGGATATTATGATGAGCTAGGATAGCCTCTCACCGTGTTCAATCCATTCTAATCCGTGAGTTCCCAGTGCGGCGTTCTTCAGACGTTCTAGGTCCAATTTTTGAGTTAAAATCTCCAACAACAATTTTGAAGATAATATGGTCCCCTCTGAAGAATTGCTCGAGGTCCATATAGAACTCTTCAACTTCGTCATAGCTTGATGAAATGGTCAAAGCTCGGCTATGATCGATCCGCGCAGATTCAGCCGTAATCCTCCATTACGGGTTATAAGTTTTTCAAACAAATCGATGTTCATGCTGAAATTTGTTTTGACGAGAAAGCCCATACCTCTGACTCCTCTTTTTATGGGTAACACTTCTTCCGATTTCACAGACAAGTGAAATGAATGGTGTCTTCTTGTCTTTGTCAATCCGATGACGTCTACCTCATCCTTCTTGCCTGTATGACGAAATCCTCAGTAGACTTGGGACAAGTGAACGTTGATCATAGGAACAGATTGTGACCTTGGTTGAATGCAATCCAAGCAGCTTAGAGTACTCCTGAAATTTCCGGAGCCGTCTCCGCACTAGTCTTTCCTAGCACTGCCGTGCCGGGGCTTCTTCTGGGTCAGGGGAACGAGCCCTGGTCCCCTTGCTGTACTCCATGTCATGCCCAATGTTTGGCTATCTAAGCTCTGACAAGGAACTCATGGGTATCGTGCCAATCTTTATTGAGGTCTCAGGAAAGCTTATCTATTGGAGGCGACTGCTAACTGCCTCCCAAGTGTACTTTCCGGTTAGGCGATTGTAGGCTTTCAACATCTGAAAAGTGTAAATGATTGTTGAAATGCCTTTATTAAGACGGACTAAAACCAGTGTATTGTTGAATTTCCTCGCTTTTTCAAGTCATCTGTCTCTATTCCAAGATTTTCGTTACTCGTATAGCTAATTCGGCTTCGTTTGTTGCTGACAGTTACGTTCTTTTTCCGATATCTCAGGTTTTCTTATGATATTCTTAGTAAATAGAATCAAATGGACGAGTGGGCATTGTTGGATGAAGTTGATGTTATTGCGCTGTGGCCGAAAGATCACCAGAAGAACGTGGAATCGTCAAAGTGGCAGGAGCGAAAAGAAGCCTTAGAGGTACTTATGAATTATATTTCCTCCTTTTTCTCCTTTTTCTTCTTTTTCTCCTCCTTAGTCTTCTTCAAATTGATATCTCACTTTCATTTGTTTAGCCTATGGTGCCTTTTGCCAATCTATTGTCAACAAGGAGTTGAGAACGAGTCACAGTGATTTAAATTGAAAGAATTCTTAATTTTACTGCTTTTTTAGCAGTGTTATAATCTTCTTAGCTGTCATATTATCTTATAACCAAGCATCTAAGAGTGTTCGGAAGTTCTTTGACGAGTCAACATTCAACATTGTCAGATTTATAGCATGTTTTTTTTTTCGATTTGAGGGAGCCAATGAGAAACCGACTTGATTCGCCGGAGAAGAAGTTTTCACAGGAGTGTTAGTAAGCATTCAAAGCTTAGATTTCCGGCTAGAGCCCCACATGTCTGGTTTTTCAATACACTCTTCAGTAACGTTGTGAAATTCTCTATAAGTCTATATTTCACAAAATCACGTGTTTTCTTTCTTATCTCGCTTATATTCGCTGGACAAAAGTCCTTCTCTAGGGTGCTGGTACTCATTCGATAGCACAAGCTTCGGAGAACTCAAAAGTTTGTTTGCTTTTTGGAAAAGCTTTGTTGATAGGACTCTAGAAAAGAGAAAATTGTGATTAACACCTCACCGGACAGAGGTTTTTTTCTGGATCAATCGTAATCATTCGATATCGTAGTGTTTGCTGATTACGACGCTGTGCTTAATTTCTGGAAAGACCGTTTCTGTGCAGTGCAGGAAGGAGAGAAGCGATTGAAGAGACGACCAGGTCGTGTGAAATTGGCGCTGGTTAAAAAACACCTTCCGTATATGTGAATTAATTTTATTTTCCCTGTTGTGCTGCAGCGGAACGGCTTTTCCGAAAAATAAACACAGTGTCGGAATCAGGAACGACGCTATCGAATGACTATTAATACTCTAAAGAAAGAGCTCTGTCCGCCGAGAAATATGCACGTCAGCGACGCAAAAAATCTTCGTGTAGCAACGTCAAGAAAAGGTTCTTTCAAAAATCGGTGACTGGGACTGTAGCTTGAAGTCTCAGCTTTCGAATAGTTGCTAACGTCCCTATGAAGATTTCCTCTCCACAAATGAAATCGGTTTTTCATCTGTTCCCATATAATCAGAAAGAGCCGCATAGCATCATATCACTGTTAACAGAAAGTAGAACAAGAAATCTTATGAATCATACATATATGGTAGATGTCGGCTTAATTAGATTTAGAGACGACATGTGCTTGGTATGCCAAGCTCCGTT
Organism: Parelaphostrongylus tenuis; assembly: GCA_019055375.1. Classification (NCBI taxonomy): domain Eukaryota; kingdom Metazoa; phylum Nematoda; class Chromadorea; order Rhabditida; family Metastrongylidae; genus Parelaphostrongylus; species Parelaphostrongylus tenuis. Next base: position 15,797 of record JAHQIW010003181.1, read on the forward strand.
GAAGGTTGGGTTCCCGACAGCTACGATGATTCATATTGAAGAACAAGTAGTAGTAAAACGGTGACTGCCGTGGTGTGTGTGATGGCACACTCCCCGTTATGAGTGAGACACGGGTTCATTCCTGCCTGGGGCCAAAGTTTTAGATATCACTGAGCATCAATGATTATTCGTTCATGTGTATCTCACATGAAACGCCTTTACAACTCACTTATATTGACGATGAGTTACAATCGTAAGGCCTTGTGAGTTTGAGGATATCCGATATTCTTTCGAACGTTTGTTCCAACGGGTTTTGATACCACTTAGTTTATTTTGGGAATAAATTTTTCAATTTACAACAGCCGTCTAGTTGGTGTAAGTTGAATGTATTAATACGTGTGCATTGCTAGAGGATTGATATCTTCACTCCCGACTGTTCCTATAGACCTCGCTCAAGAACAAAGACAATCTGGTTATCTGATAACATGATAACATGTGCTGAACCATTTGTGAGGTGTGGTACACCACTTTTACAATACTAGACAGCTACTGTTTCGCCCTTATTGGCTCATCAGTATCACGATGTCTTTCGGTTCACCCGATCCCTTGCAGATCGTTATAGCCCTGCTTTTGAAGGAATCGATGCTGAGTTATAAGATCATCGCATGTCGAGTGACAATATCCCTCGACATTGCAGTGACCACAGTCGAGCACTTATGGCTGATAGAATGAATTATACCTTTACCCTGTTTTCATCCCTACCCCGGTGAAACGCGGGTTCGACTCCCGTCTGAGGTCGTGTTTTTGCTCATCATTTGAATCTTCTAGGTATATATGAAACTCTTTGATATTATAGAACAGAACAATCTCTTTGAACTCATTGTTTTTACTTCTTCTTTAGCAGTGATATGATGCTATAAAGATCATCCAGAAAACAGAGTAGTGCTTAAAGTCCGATCTCAGTTGGGAGTTGAGCAGGCGTTTCACCGCGCGTGTCACCACTACACCACTAGCATGCCGTCAGTATGAGTGAAATGCGGGTTCAGTTTCCCCACTGGTATTGAATTTTTGCCTGTCACATTAAATTCTTGCGAAGGCGACATTTTTTTTTTTGGATTTACTGCATGATACACTGGTCATATGACCATATTCTATACTGAAGAGTTCTTGGTTCGAGTTTTGCAAACAACTGGTAGTATACAGGGAGTGATAATATTCATTTATTTGAAGGTGCTTGCAAAGCTTATCGAAAAAAACCCTCGATTATCCACTGCTTCAATGACGATTTATGGAGAAGTGATGGATAACCTGAAAAAGGTAGCTTTAGCTCTTCGATCTCAAGCTCTTAAGACTTTCTTGTTCTTTTTTTTTCAGATAATCGCTCATGATAGCAATGTTAATGTAGTTATTGTCGCTCTGCATGTGTTATGTGGACTGGCTCGTGGTCTTCGTAACCGGTTCTCATGCTTCGTATCTATGGTAATTTCTCATTCGTCGATTTTTTTTAGTGGACAATTGGTACAGGTGTTCTGTAACGCACATGGTCGATAGATGGTTTGATCCTTTTCTCAAGGCTCACCAGACCTCCTACCCTCCTGGCTCGGCGAGTCGCTATTAGAATGGGAAGATAGTAGCACTGGCTTGATACATTGGTAGGCCATCATGAGTCGATGTAAAGCCCATCTATGAGTTTAGTCAGCTCTAACGGTTTTAGCTGACGAATTCAAGCCGCAGTCCTCAGGGATTAATCAATATCGAAACCTTCATCCTCTATTTGTTTATAATAATTTCTCTTTTTGCACTGATATTTGCACGCTCGACCGTTGCAAGAAAAGGTGTGCTCCTTCTAACAAGCAACAATAGAGTATTCGGAGGATCAATGTTCTCGTTCAACTATGATGAGCATCGATTAATTCGAACGACTGACAACCCGAATTTGACGTTTACGGTTAGAGACATGTGGATTTTCCAAGCTTTGAAGTCTTTTTCCACGCACTCAGTTTTAGACTATAGCAAAAGCGAAGTCGAAACGTTCTTCATGGATTCGGAAAACTTCGAAAAAGTCCACACATCCATCAAAGTCGTCATCGAATATTTTAACACAAAAATCAGACCCAAAAGAGCGTCTGGAGAGTGCCTCATTGAGACCCTTTGATTAGAATGGGATAGGCAGAGTGAAGGCTGTCTGAGTATGTCTTAACGATCTAAAGGATTCTAAGCTAAATCACAATCTTAGAAAAGCCACTCTCAACTCTGGATTTGACTCTTTCAAGATGGATGGTATCATAACGAAATGAAGTACATCGCAGTAAATCGAAGGCTTTGCCTAGTCAGTGTCGTTTATGTTCCAAAATCTGCGAAGGATCTGGACTCTTACTCACGCAAAATTTATTTTCGTAGAATGGAGAGAAATTGTCAAAGTCCTGAACGACATTGCGAAACCACCATAAACGGGGATCCGTCTAAATCATTAGTGGGCTTTTGAGATGATATTATTATTCACAGCTTTGACGAGAGACAGTCAACTTCTCCAACATCTTGGCGTTACGATGGGAAAGCTCAGGTCCAATGTCACCAAGAGACACTTGTCTTCAGAAGCACTGGAGCTGGTACAGCATGCAAGCTCACAATGACACTTAATCGTCAGTTCACGTCCAAATTTGCAAGATGCTGCTGAGAAGCGACAGAACATGATTGTGAAGAGAAGAACAGAAATTTTGACTAAGGCTGCACAACCTGTATAGTGTATCCTATGTTTTTCCGATTTCAATGAATCCAGATTCCCATCAGTTCGCCTCGTTCAGTGGGTTTTTCAACGGAATATATTTTATGGCATTTTCAATCCCTAAAAGATAGACAGACGCGGATACCAAGAGCGCATGTGTAGCAGTGGTTAGAGGTGCTCTGCGTCGCACTGAAGGTCGATGGTTCGACCTCGCTCTCATGGCTCACCAAGCCATCCATCCTTCCGGGTAAGGTAATTTGGTACCAGACTGATCGCAGACTTTTCTGGGTGGGCAAGAAGCACTGATTCGTGACAGCGGGAAGCCATTGCGAGTCATTAAAAGGCTAGATATGCATTCTGTCACCTCAAAGCGGAGTTAAAAATCGAGGACGAATGCATAGCGCATTCCTCATGGATTGATTAACGCCAAGAGCTTTATCCTTTTTTCTATCCTTTAACAGACTCAGAAGTTCAAACAAAACCCTATTTTTCTTCCTAAGCACCATTTCAAAAAGTGTGAGGAGTTCACACATTTCTTATTTCATCAACATATCTTCAGTTTCATTCTTGATAGATTCACGACCTACACACACTTTTTTGGAGTTGGAGCAAATTGCTAAAAAAAAACGGAAACGTGATGGTTTCTCGCGCGCAGTTAAGTACTTGAAATTTACAACTGCACTTCTAGATTATGAGTAACTAATCTAACATTGACTGATTCTTGTAGGACAAATCTATATATTCGTATGGATTCTGAAAAGCGTAATTGCTCTTTTCGCATCATTCTAGCGCTACTTAAACGTCATTTATATCCTGAACTTTTCTTGTGTTTATTCCTTACTCCATATCTAATACTGTTTTGTACAAATATAAAGATACTTGAGTTGTAGATCTGGCCGGTACTGCTTGATAAAGCGAAAGACAAAAAGTCTACAGTTCAAGATGCTCTCAGCTCTGCTCTCGATGCGGTTTCAGATTCGGTAAATACGACCACATTATTTAGCCAGTAACTTTCAATCGACTTTTTTGAGGACTTGCTTGAAAATTCATTGTAGTCTGAGAAAATGTTTTAAGCTTTTCGGAGGTCTGGTATGGCATTTCTAGTGGTATATGTGCGTTTCGGCTCTCCCGCAAGCCTCATCAGTACCACAAGCCAATTGCCTGACTCCTATTATCATAGGGATTCGATGCCGAAGAAGTACCACTTCGCACCTTGTCAAATGATCACCTTATGCTGCGTTTCTTCCGCAGTTTGGTTGTTTACTGCATGGCTTACGGCTGTTACGAAGCGTATATGACAATGCCTTTCAATCGACTGTTTTGAGACCTCACTAAAAATCCAGCCGAATGGCATGTGGTACTGATGAGACATGCGAGAACGCCGAACGTACGTATACCACAAAGAATGCCATACCAGAAGGGCTTAAAACACGTATCAGACTATATCTACTAAACTTAATAAGACGTCCTGGTTCTATTTTGGCTGGCATTTTACGAATAAGAGAGAAATGAGAAGTGACCTGTTATGTTAGACTGAATTGCTGCAGCGTCATCTTTTGATCTCAGCTTACTTGTAATTCCAATATAAGGCTAATTCTGCTTCAACAGACTTTGGTGAAAGTCTTTCGAAATTGACCAAATCCGCTTTTTTTGCCTACTCTAAATCTTGGTTATTAGCTATTATTTTAGTGTGAATTTGATCGTATCACGAAGGATCTTTGTGAACATTTGTCAAAGCCAAATCCGCAGTCTAAGCAGTGTCTCTGTTCGTTTTTGTTTCGATATCTTGCACGACAAGATGTTCTATCAGTGGAATCTGCCAAAGCTGTACTGCCGATCGTTGTAAAGGTTGGTTTGAGAGCATTTTTTGCTTGCTGTCTAATTTGTTGTGTTGCACGAATATACATTCTTCGGGAAAAAATTTTATGATGAAGAGGTTTATTATCCTAGTTTGAGTTATATAAATCATGCACAATATTGTAATTGAATTTCAGCTTGCTTCGGATAGTAGTCCTTCTGTTCGCGATGCGGCGTGCAGTGCTCTTGGCTCCGCACGACGACTACTTGGAAAAGGTTTAGACGCCTTCTTGAACCCCATTAGCGGTGAAAAAGCGAAATTCGACAAGGTATAGTGAGAGTTTACCTTATATTAATCGAGTAGTTCAGTGTTCAGAATCAAACTTCATAGTGGTAGGATCTTATAGCGTCATTCGCATGATGGCGCGCGATTATCGCTATTTAACCTCTAACGGACGACGTGTACCAGCTCAGATACACGATTGTTTGAAGAACTTCCTTGCTGGATAGGATTTTTCCCTCAGACATCTGGTAATCATTCAGAAACCTCAATTTCTGCGATTTCTCAATAAGTTTGGTTTTTGAAGAGCCTTTTTATTACGTAGTAGCAGCGAAAAGAAAATCATGTTTCACACTCAGTCTCCTTTATCTGCTCGGCTGGAGCTTGCATATGGCTCTTTGCCAAACTCTTACTAGTCATTCGATAGTCCAAGGCTCGAAGGTTTCGATGCTGTAATCGGTTTGCTGAAAGGTATATATAATAGAACGCTGTAAGAGCGTAAGGAAGATTAAGTTTCGCACTCAAAGTTTTATCGTACATAATGTTATTTAGGAGCGAAAAATATATGGCCATGTGGAGAAAAATATGGAGTATCAGAGCAACACAAAAAAACTTAGAGTTTTTTCCCAGTGGAAGAAGAAATTCTAATTGAATAATGAAAATTGCGCGCCTCCTGCGAGTTGCGCTGTGCGATCGATCAACTGCCGTTCCTAACGAGTTAAATGGGGTTTTCTTTCAGTTCAAAAAGATTCTACTTTTCCTCTAGTATTTCGATATGACGTAATTTATTTAGGCGCTCATATAATTTGGCACATATATAACCCATAGGTGAGAGGAAAACACAAAATGCGAAACGTGGTTTTCTTTTCGCTGCTAAAGTGCACTGAAAGGGTTTTATAGAAACCAAGTGGTATTGAAATCGCCCCTCATCAAGTTATCGAATGACCGCCGAAAGTTTAGTGAAGAAAGTCTGTTCAACGTAAAAAGCCTTCAAATACGTGTGTACATTTTAGCGTGCACGCCGTCCACATGACGATGACAAGGAACATTTGTATATATATATATATAGTATATATATATATGTATATATATATATATCGTTGTAGTATAATCCTTAGGAAAGGAAAACAATAAAATTTTACATTCTATCCCAGAGAATTCTAAATTTTCCAGGTAGAAGAGTTTTGCTGTGAAGCAAAAAAACTGCATGCGGAGTTTAATGCTAGTCGACTACAATCAGTGTCTTCAGATAAATTTTCGTCTGGTGATCATAATGAGGAGGTAACACATCTTTTACAGCCTCTGCTCTATCCATATTATATCTCTATGGTGGCGAAAAAACGACAGGATAGTGGCTACAGTAGCAGAACTGATAGGTTGTAGAGAAAGTTCTGTCGTATTTTCGAAATGCATAGAATAAGTTTATTTGTACACCAGTTGAGCTCAGAAAGAAGACAATTCAATAGTCGAGATAGCTCCTTACATGTTAGGACACTTAAGCCACATACCCGGTAGCATAGATTCCACGACGGTAAAACTCGCGATCCTTCTGTCTGAAGAAAATTTGAAGATTTTGCTGAATTTCGGGGATAATATGGAACTTCTTGCCTTTCAAGAACTGCTCCATCGAACGGATTAAGTGATAGTCACTCGGCGTCAGTTTCGTACTGTAGGGCGGAAGTCTTGAATCAAGGCTGAGCTGTACGAACATCGCAATTTTCGTCTCCATACGCTTTGCAGATTTTTCAAAGAGCCTCAGAAGCACTGACACCCAATTTGTTGTGAAACGTGGAAAGCAGACGAATTTTTTTCTTGAAGAGTTCCATTTTGAAGATTGTGTAGATAAGTGATATATCGTTCAATGCGCAAGAAAATGAGCTTTCTAACGACCTCAGATCCGCTTGAAATACTTATGTAAAAGTCATGTTCTCAGGTAATACGACAAAACTTTCTCTACAAAGTATTATTTGCAAGTTTGATGTAACTCAGTGTAGCTTTTCTTTGATAGGTTTTCTTTCATATAATTTAATTGATGACTTTGTGTCCATAGAGATTTTGTATTCCTTTTCCCAGCTTCCATCCTGCTTCTTTATGAAGGTAATTAGAAAAGTATATAACAGGAACACATTTAGATGCATTCGGACAAAGCGATGTCTTCGGCTGAGCTGAAAGATGTTGATCCATGGACATTGATGGAACCCATAGACCTTGTCGCCCAGATGAGGAAAGATTTCGACGAATTAGTGGGTAGTAGGAAATTCCGATCTATACGTGTAAAAATGGTGAACTTCTTTGACCTGCTGCTTTACTGTCTTTTCTAGGTTATATCGAAAAAATGGCAAGAAAGAAAGGAAGCGTTTGACAGTATTGTTTCTATGATGGAATCGGCGCCACGTGTTGCTATTTCTCCGCAACTGCAGCAGATTATGACTACTCTCCTCAAGGTGGCAACTATGCCCATTCCTTTCTTGTGTTCTTGTTATTTTTCTACTTTTTGAGCTTTTGTATCCAATGGTACATTTTTGTTCACTTCAGCGACAATCTATACAATGTGAGGTTTTGTTTTGAGGCAATGGACAAAGACGTGAACATCAATGTCTCGAGTTCTTGTGCTAAAGCTTTGACAAAGTTGGCCGTGTCTATGCGAACAGATTTTGCTGTGATGGTCCCCAAAGTGAGTGTCCTCATTTGGAGTTTAGCGTGTGTACCTGAAGAGCAATGATAGTTTCTCTTCCTCCAGGTTATGCCAGTCGTATTCGATAAGCTGAAGGAGAAGAAGCCAGTATTGCGAAACGAGCTAGTGGAGTTGTGTGATGCGGCTGCTATGACAGTAAGTTACTGAAATCTGACTATTGGTTTGTCTGGTAATTTCTTTGCATTCGACCCGCCTGGATGCTCTCCTGCCAAGAAGAACCAGATGATGATCAAATAAGTTGGTGATGCCTCTTTGGAGCTGGTTTCAGTCTTTGAGTTTTCCTCTCGCGAAAGTGCTGCTTCAGGACGTGGAAGGGATGGTAATCCGATGGAGCAATATCAGGGATATAAGGCGTATGTGCTATCGTGGACCAACCCAGTTTCTTCAAATTGTGACGAGTCCACTTTGCGGTGTAGGAGGTCGGGCGTTATTTCGGAGGAAAGTTTGCACTGAGCGTTTCTGACGTTTTATTAGCAGTGCTACAACCAACTTCCAGAGATATTTGCCGTCGCGGACTTCGGCACTGATTATCTGCTTGTTGTCGAGCAGTTCCTAGAACAGCATGTCAAGCCAAACTTTAGAGAACCGAAAAAATTTTTCCGAGCATGGAAGTTGGGCTCTGCTTGAAGTTTCCACGGAGATATCACTTTTCTGTAGTCCATTTTCATATAACGGCGAGCGACGGTGCTACGGCCGTATCTAAGTGTTACTAGAACTCTCCAGCATTTAAGAACCTTTTGGCAATAACCGATTTGAAATAGAAAAAGAATCTGAATAAAACAGTAGTGCGGAGGAATTATGGGACTTGTAATTATTGGGGAGATAAAATAAAAAAAGACTTTAGGTTCCTCACCGATATTTGACATTGTTTGTATGGATTTTTCTGTCAATTTTAATGTTTTTATGTCTTAACCGGGCAAGTGTTGGAATTTTGAAGGTTCCACTTGATTGTTACGCGGATGCTGTATGTGAGGGACTGGCCAAATCGAATCCACAGTCACGAGCTCAAACTGCTCTTTTCCTATCGCGTTTGCTGACTCGTCATAACTCTTCGACTTTTCCGACAGAATCCATCAAGCAGATCATCCCTTTTATTCTTAAGGTAGGAGAGATGTGATCTATGGTATACTTTGATTTTGAGGATTGCCTACGGATGATTGCCCATTCATAAATCTTATCTTTTCACTATTAAGTGCTCTTCTGATGCTGACGGCGAAGTACGCGAGGCCGCCTTCCGAGTGATGGCAGCCATCCTACGATGTGCTGGCATGCCGGCTTCAAAAAGGTTGTTTGGCGAAGTAACAGAGGATAAAGTAAGAATGGCTAAGGTCAGTTTATAAACGTCAATTCTATTGCCAAGTATCGCTTTTTTTTTCGGTTCCTTGATTAGCCAGGCTTCTTTTAGGTTATCCGGGTACAAATAAATATGCGCCCCATTCAGCTGAGCAAAAATTTCCTTAAGAGTTGTAATAATCATTCGAAAGCTTGGATCTGACTAGCGCGTTGTGTGGCCGGGTTATCAAACACCCTCTCTCATAACGCTGTCAAATTGAAAATAAAATTATGTTTTACATCGGCCGCGCAATTCGACTACTACTTCGTTGGAAGCACGAGAAGCACATGAAGGTGTAGAGAAAATCTTCTAGTATTAGAGTCAGACGTTTAATCTATAGTTTTCTTTCAGAGCGGAGAAACAACTCATAGTTGAATAATAAACACCGCGCTTTCTCATGACCCCGGAAGGGCCAGTCGATCGATCTCCCGTGTTGAACCGGTTGCATCCGTCGTTTGCTCGCTACACCTTGTAGATTGGCCTAAATTCTTTGCTCGCCAATGTGAATCGATCTTAACTTCCTTGATACACTTCAGAGAAAACGGTCTTTCCAGAAAATGAGCACCGCGTTGGAATTCGTAAATCTTACGCTGTCGAATGATTACTATCAGTCTGAAAAAAGAGCTCAGTCTTGCGAGAAAAACGCGTGTGTGAAACACATATGTTTTCTTTTCATTGAAGCCTTATATGAAGACTTTTTCAGAATCGGTCATGTGCTGCGATAGTCAGAGATTAAAGCTCTCAAATAATTTCTAACACTCTTTTGAAAATTTTTGTCCAGCGAATGGGGTCGTATTTTCACTTGTCTCCGGATAACCGAAAGTACCTAGCTAGTTGTGATTTGGGAAAGCATTTAAGTGCTGATAGGTGTTTCCTATGTTTACGATTTCTAACAGGTAGTCCAACAGGCTGTAACGCAATCAGTTAAGGTAGTGGAATACAGTGAGAAACTTCGGGAAGAATTTGGTGACCAAGCAGCTCCAGAAATTCTTCGACTCTATGCCGACATTCCCAAAAATGCTAAGGTAAAGTGGTGTTTTGTTTTTAATGTTACTGTGTAACAATATTATCTCATGATAATATCAAAAACTAGCAAGACTAGTATTAATTATCAATTTCAATGATAATGACACTCGGATCAGTAGTGCCTTAGAGGCGTACTGCGACACTCATCTAGTCAATGGTTCGATCCCACGCCCAGGACAAGCCTTCCATCCTTCCGAGCTTGACGAATTAGTTCCAGACTTGTCTGTGAGGATAGCAGTACTGATTTGATACATCGCTGGGACACAGCTAGTCATTGTGAAGATCAGCCATCCACTCAATTATTTATAACGACGCTTGATGAAGTCGAGTGTTTTGCGTATGCCTTGGGAATTGATTAACGTTGAAAGCTTTAGTTTTTGATAATAATGAATAATAATAGCCTCAGAAAATATCAATGAAAGGATGAAAGATGAAGCTTTCGGCGTAGATTAAACCCTTTAGGTAGTGTGCTTGCCTTCATCAAGCCTCATAGAGCTGGGTGAATGTATATCTGCCCTATACACTAACTTGCGATCACCGAAGTGTCATGCCAGTCTGCTGTCCTCCCAACCCACTGTGGCATCACTATGCCGAGTCCAGAAAGATGGAAAGCTTGGTCAGTCCGGATCGCGGGATCGACTCAAGGACCACGAGTGTATTGTTACTCTCTTCTGACGTACTGCTCTTCACGCGCCCGTTATCATTAGTGTCGTACTGATCATGGCAATAATGATAATAGGCGGACACTTAACGTGATCTAGAGTCTTGTCTCCGAGAATTTCTTAATTCGTGATTTTGAGTTTTAGGAGCCCACTCAGGAATCAGCCGCATCGGTCAAATCATCCAACGCTGTGCACGTCACTAAGAAATCCTCATCCTCTCAACTCGGCTCAAATCGTGCACCGACGGTGTCAGCACAGTTGCCACAAATGGCCCCTAGAGTGGTCCCACGAACACCTGTACAACCACCAAGCAATCAGCGACGTGCGAATGGAGTTCCAACGTCGTCGAACCGTCAACAAAGTGCATGTGAATGCGTTTTCTATTTTCATTTCCATACAAAAATCTTAGGAACGTGTGGCCAAAATTCAATTTATTCGTAATAGCATTTGTGTCTTAGTTGTTATTCAACTTTGATTAATGGAGCATTTTTCAGCCCACGAACGTGCTCCATTTGATTCTCAACGTGGTCGGCAAACAGTGCAGCAGAGATTACCCGCTTCAGGAAAACCTGCTTCGTCCGCTATGCCTTGTAAGCTCATTCTTCTTCTATGCACTGTTAGCTCAGTCATCCGTGTCACAAGCTCAGGTAACTGAAGAGTGTCCTGCGCGCTTGGGAGGAATGAAGGAGTGCCATAGTATTCTTACGTCTGTATCCAAATAGCTATTTTTATAGAGAACGTCACTGAATAGATTGCAGATTTAGCTTAGCTTCTTCCATTGTACCGAAGGAGATGTGAAGCATCATTGTTGAGGACGATATCGACCCAGTTTATCTACAATAGAAACAAATTGCTATGTCGAGGAATGAGTTCCATACGTGACATATTCATGTTTTATGTTTGTTTCGCACAATATCGATTATTATAAATCATGGGAATATCTCAGGAGTATCTTTATGAGGAACTTCCACGGCAACGCTAGTTATAGTGCATCGAATTCAATTTACTACCCTCAAAAGGAAAAGTATACGACATTGATTCGTTGAAAGCGTGCGGTGTTTCAGCAAGACAATACCAAACCTCACACCGCAAAGAAGGCTAGGGAAAAGCTTGATTAGATTGGAGAGAGTCGAAGTTTTACCGCACTCAGCCTACAGTCCAGATGCTGCGCCGTCTGATTATGATCCGATTTCCGCCGCAATGGACATTTCTCTGTGGACGCCGATTCGAGACATTCGATCAAGTCGAAGAGGCGTGACAGTTTTTTCGATTCAATCCCTAGAGAATGACTTTGCCGAGTGGTTGTGATGCTAGTCGCGACACGCATGGAGCTGACTCCATCTCCCAGCTCCCTACGGCAGTCAGCAACAGCGGCTTATTGAACGCCATACCAAGGCTATCCTCTAGAATGCAAGGAGATTCGCTCAATCAGTGTTCTACGCCTCTCAGGTAGAAGGCGAAAATCGATTCGAATGCTAGAAGTACTGGGATCTGCACAGTGAAAAAGAAGAATTTTGTGATAACGGATCAGTTAAAATAAAAGTAAAGAAAAATTATTGTTTTTATTCGAATTTATGTATAAACTTCGAATCTCCAGCTGGTGTTGAGGAACTTTTTCCTCAATCTGATAAATCAACGATCCCAGAGTTAGCCGCTTAGCTGCAATTACGATGAAGCTACCACTACAATGAGAAAAATTCTATACGAAATTTCCGATATTCCTCATGAACGCGCTGCTTGGGATGTCATTAGTCACATAACCCTCTGGAATATAAACCAAAAGGATATACACTTCTTTGGTCATTACACCTGAGCATGAGATTGTTGATACTAACGTGCTACAGGCTTAATTAACGAAGGAAGTATAATTGATTGGTAATGCTGAGAGTAATGGAAAGTGCGTTTATAATACTACAGTAGTCTATCTTCCACATGAGAATGTGAGTTTATAAGCACTATGGTATCTAGTTAGAGCTGCTCGGTAGCACTTGATTTTATGCGAACTTCAACAATACGACATGAATTCGGTGAGCAGGGCGTGATCAATGTTCTTTTTCTCCAGTGTTAGGATTTTTACTTCATACCTTATTGTAGGGACTAATGGTTTCTGATTTCGAGGGTGCGTGGGGAAGCAATTCTGTCAGACCTAGGAAAAATGACCTCACTGGAAAAGGAAATGTTCATGATTTTTTATTAACACTCATAGAAGCTAATATTCCAGTACACTGCCCATAAGTTTTGATTTGTAAGAAAACGTGGAATGTGATTTGTGGTTTTGCTCTGAAATTGGAAAGAGAGAAAGAAAGCGATCTGTGGAGCTTCCAATAGCTTCAAAGTGTGAAAACAACAAATAAAACTGCACAAAATTGGAAGCGCGGTCAGTATTTTTGTGTCAGCAGTAGACGGTAATCTATAAAGCACCACATCACGTAAGTACAAAAGGGATTCAATGCTCCGGTCTGTGTCGACGAAACGCTGGAATTTGCCTTTGTAGAAGGTTACCCTATATGACAGTATATCAACAGTCAAACGTTTTTAACTTTGTAATTACAAGAACTGGACAATAGTTTCTAACTAGACCTCGTGGCATGTGGTGCGAGCACCAAAGAACCCCGGAACCCCTAAGTAAACTTTTCGACGAAAATTCTACATGGAACTGTAGCGCTTTACGCGTTGTCTGAGTGAGAATGAACCGCTGAGCATGCGTGAGAGATAAATGGAGGTTATCGGCTCCCGCTTGAGTGGCACGAGTATTGGTAAAAAAAAACAGGCAGTACAAGTACTCAATTACCTTTGAAATTCAGCACGAATCTCTCATGCACCTGTAAGACCAGTTTTCGCTCCTAATGTCGTACGTACCACAGCGAATGCTGCAAAATCGGGGTCTTCAGTTCCCGTTAGACCAGTAGTGAGTTTATATTCAAATATCAAAACTTTTGTTGATATCTGAACATCTCAGGGTTTATGGTGCAGTGTTCTATAAATGTATAAGGTTTGACCATCCCCTCTTATAGGCCAACTGTAAGGTCACCAATGGTCAATCTCACAAACCTCCAGGATTTGCCGGTAAAAATACTTCCACCTCTCTGATTGGCTCGGGTTTGTTCTTCTTGCTATTTGTGCCACCTCATTCTTCTGTTTACTCGGTCTCTTTCTTATATCTCAGTGTATTTTTGCCGTGCCGTCAAATATGAACACGATTTTACTTTGTCTTTAGTTTGGTTCCAATATGGTTGTTAACACAAGGTTTTTGTGGAAGACTCCTGAGGCTTTCTAAAGTACAATAATGATTCATTCACTGCTAGATGAAGCGTGGGGTTTTATTTACAATTTGTGTAACGTGCACATAGGGCAGAGGCTTATGCACTCTATCAGTCGAAAATCATCATTCAATCACAGATAACACAAAAATTGTTCGCTTGATTTGTTGTTCTATTTCTAATCAATTTGAATCTACTTTTAGGTTTACGACCTCCAGCAGCTGTGGCGCGTGTTAATACTGGTATACCTCGTCGTTCACGACCAAATTCACCCGCAAATTAGAATTTGTAACGACTTTGACTCACAAACTTCTTATATGCGCCGATTATTCGATATTGGTATGCAAATATTCGTTGTCAGGGTTTAAGGTTGAAGTTCTTCCATTTCTGAGCTTGTAAACTTCCGTTTTCACTTATTCCGCCCCATTTCTGATAGTACGTGTATTTTCTAAATTCACAACTCTGAATAGCATTCCTAATAATATCTAGTTTTTTCTTTCATTTGTATAGAAATTCTACCATGTAAAAGTCTAATCACTTTTGTACCATAATAGATTGAAGCTAACTTTACTAGCTAATACATACTGCATTGCCTGCCAAAGAAGCACTGTCTTAGTTTACTGTAATAAATTAATTCTTGCCTGCTAGTCGGTATTTAGTATATCACTGTGAAGCGAAATGGCGATATCAACCATGCGCATTCATGCGTAAAGTTACCGTTCAGAGGTTAAGATTATCGTTTACTCGTCTACCCATACGCAGCCACACTAAGTTCAAATTTTTGAAGCGGTCGTTCAAGACGTCGAGATAGCTTTTTTCTTACCACACGAGGATTCATTGAAATTTATCTGAGGAGGTTTTTTGTAATTTTGTTAACGAGGTTTCTACGATTACTTTTGCTACATCTTTAAGTCGAACAAGTCAGCTATTTGAACACTGAAAGTGATCAAGGATTGTCTGGAAGAGCGGAACAATCGGGAATCTGTATATTGGAAAGCTCTCTTGTTCACACATCTGAGCACTGATTTCGATGTTTACGGTCATCTCGATATCAAGCACAGTGAATATTTATGGGCGAGTGAAGCACGCCGCTCATCCTTATGATAAGCTTGAATAGACCAATGGCTATATGTGAGGGAATTCATTGTTTCGACAAGTTTAACCAAAAAAGTAGCTACAATGGTAAAAATAGAGGAGTGAGGCGGAATACTATCTCTAGATTACTCATGCTCAGGAAATCTTGGCCATATGCTGCTGTTAGGTTTGCGAAAAAAGCGCTGCTGTGACTTTGAAAGCAACTGGATTTTTTCCTTCCAAGTCAGGAAGGCGAAAAGATGACAGGCCTGAGACAGGTGCCCGAAAGAATTCTGATGTGAGGTCATTGCTTTGAACATTTGTGGCGCAAAGGTTATAACTTTCATGTATAATTTTCTCGTCCGCTTCAAGCAAAATATGTCATGTACTGTAAAATCCATTACATGTTTTCATCGTACTGTTTGGACGATGTGAACTAGAGATAGTCGTGAATCAATGGAAATTCAATAGAAAAGCTTAGATATTCGAAATTGATTATGTAAGCGTGAACACGCTGGTTAAGGTGCCCTGAAGGACACAACTATTACTGGTTCAATCCACGCCTGGCAAAGCGGTACTTTGGGCGAAGAATTGCCATAGACTTGTTTGGGAGCTTGAAACGACTCAGTATTGTATCAGTAAGCCTCTCTAATAGATTGTTCAGTCCAGATATGCCTTTGATTGCCTCTGTACTCAATGTGTGGGATATCTGGCGCTTCCTTTAGAGAACTGATCAACGCTGAACGCTTTATCCTTCGTATTCATTTGAGTGCATGTACTTGTACGTTAAGCAATAAAATCTACTCGTAACTGTCAATGCTATCTAGTTAGTGATTTGGTACTGGTACATCTGAACTCGTCCAATCGGACGTTCGGTCGCATCGACTAATACGATTCTTTATGGTATCATTTCTTAACATCAAAATCTATTGCAAGCAATCAAGTTTTTTTTGTGTTTAATGTGTAAAGAGAACGTCCAAATCAACAGCTATTCCTTAAAAATATCTTCTTTAACGTCAGCCAGTGTCGCATATTGTGGATCTTTGGCGTCGGCTTTTGTACCTAAAGATACGGCTTTTTTTAAACTCGACTGTGTTAAGACTCATGTGGGCTCATCAGTAGCACGGTACCTTTCGGTTCAGCCAACCCCTTGCGAAGGAGTATACCCCGTCCTTATATGGGAATCGATGCCGAATTAGTTACAGTGCCTTCAGAGCGAAAAGATAATCCTACTTGCAGTAATAACAAAGCACTGCATGTCAAATGATAAGATCACCTGACATTGAGCAATCGACTGTTACTCACTACGATGTTAGGTGATCTTATCATTTAACATGCAGTGATGTGTTATTACTGCAAAGTAGGATGATCTTTTCACTCTGCAGGAAGTGTGACTAATTCTGGCGTCGATTCCTTTGAAGTATGTAGGGGTTTACTTCCCTACAAGGGATTGGCTACACCGATAGACATGGTGTTACTAATTAGAGCAGAAGGCCGAAGCGTAAGTCTAGCGATAATAAGTGCCAATAACAACCTCATGAAAAGCCTTAGTTATGCTGGCAAAGTTTTTTTGTTTCTATAGACTACTCATTCCGGATATTCCATAAAGTTGTACTAATTAACCTTCGCTGGTTCTTTGAATTTTTTATTCTTGTCCTCCTTTTCTTTTTCGTCGCTTTTATCGCCGGCAAACAGATCCTTCCCGATTCCGCGTAACGTCTGGAATAAAAAAGACTGGTTTGATAGAATCTTCTTAAATCATCTGAGATTTCTCTACCGATTTTGCAAATCGATGAGAAAAAGCCAGAATGTGAATGGCGTAGTTGATTAACTTCATTCCTCTGAATCAGTGTCATCAATTTCTCCTTGATCCGAGTAAAGACGAGTTTCATGCGTAAACGGTAATTGCCGCAGTTCTAGTGCTGTCTAACATAACTTAGTTCTCCGATGCCTCTCTCTTTATTACGACTGCGGCAAGTTCCATATGTTCCTCACATCCAAAGTTTTTTTTATTTGAAGTCGTGAAATAAGGAAGTAAAGTGGAATTAACTGAAAATTCAGGAACAAAATTACATCGTACTGCGGGTCCTTCGCATCAGCTTTCGCGATACGTGATGGCGCTTTGAACTTCTTCTTGTTTGGATCATTATCTTCCACTGATGCCTCCTTACTTTTTTCGTGTGCGGCTAATACATGAAAATTTATTCATATCATTTCTTGAGAAATTTCATACAAGTTGTAATTTAGAAGTGCTCTACAACACTGCTGTTTTTCTAATCAACCCATTCCATAGAAATAGAACATTGCAAGCGACTAGCACCCTGTCTCATTTTCAAATTATGAACACTATAGTAAGAAATTCTACGCAGAAAAGTCTATCTACTTTCCCACCGGTTTTGTTTCCGCTTCATTTTTCTCTTCCTTTCGCTGCAGTGACGGTTTCTCCTTAAAAATGAGTATTTATGTTTTTGAAAACCTAGCTTTTCGAAAAGGTAGTACATCGATAGTATCACAGACTAGAATTCACCGGCTCTTCGTTTTCATCTCCCTTATTTCGGGCTACCTTCCTTTCAGGGGGAGGGTTTGAAGTACCGAGCTTAAAATTTGTATTTTCATCATAATAGAAACTTAATGAGCCAAAAAGTCCTTCAAAGATGACCAATATTTCCAATTTTGTAATTGGCATTAGCCATATAGAGGTCCCAATCTAAAACTCTAGCCAAAACTCCTGTCTGTGAGCGTCCGTGTTCTGTGTATGTACGTCTGTATTCGTTTGTATATTAGAACCATTCTTTCATCATTATGTGATCACAACGTGCAACAAAAGATGAAAAAAAAAAGTGAGCGAATAGAAAGTTGGTTCTTTTTTTGTTTAATAGCATATATTTCCAAGCCTATCTCTTACGTTGAACAAGAACTTTCTCTTGCAGAGTTTTGGTAATCATTCGAAAGCTTAAATTTGTGCTTAGCGCTGTACGTAGCCAGTCTTCTAAGAAGGCCCTTTTATAACGTTGTAAAATTCGCAGTAAAATTATGCTTCACATCGGCCTCGCAATTCAACTATCACTTCGCTGAAAACACGAAAAGCACATGAACGTGTAGAGAGTCTTTTACTATCAGAGTTCGACGTTTAATCTGAAGTTTTTTCCACATAGACAAACAATTTACAATCAAATAACAAAAATCGCACTCCACATAGGCTCTAATGATCGATAAGTCGCAGCAACCCCCTTGCCCTCACACCGCATCCCGTGAATTGGCCAAAGAACACACTACCCGCGCATGTGTATCAATTTTATTTTCCCTGTTAAACTGCGCAGAAATGGTCTACCTTGAAAATAAGCACAGAGCTGGAATCATCAAATCTTGCATTATCTTATGATTGCTAAGAGTCTGAAGAAAGAGCTCTGCTTTGCGAGAAAAAATGAGTGTGTGGAACACAGATGTTTTTCTTTTCATTGGAGGGATATCATAGAGACATTTTCGAAAACTGGTCACGTACAGCGCACACGAGAGATTCAAGCTTTCGAATGAATTTTGCTGACACTTTTTATGGAAAGTTCTTGTCCGGCGTAAAGGATAGGCTTGGAAATGTATGATATCAAACGGAAAAGTACCAAAGTTCATTATGTAATGATTACCACAGATCTCTCTTTCTCTCTCTCGCTCTCTCTCTTCCGGAAGATCTTGAGCCGGAAATTGTAACGCTTCCTGTAGCTAACAGATGTGGAAAAAGGCAAACCCACAATGACTTGCGCTCTTCTGAAGCACAAAAGGATTCAAGCGATGGGCTCCATGTTTTTGCTAAGCTGATATGACACATCCATTATGATTACAAAGACGTGTTCGTGCATGTGTGCATGAACGTTCTTTCTTCTATTCAGTTTTCATTTTGAAAGTCAATTCGACAAAAAGCCTTTTATTAAGGTGGTTATGAGCACATGAGAGTTGGATAAGGGGCGTCTGTAATAGAAAGCTCTATGTGTGTAAAGAGTGGTAGTGGCAAGCTCCAAGTGGATCGTCGTTTTTCGTAGTGGTAGTTGGAGTATCATCGCGCGGAGCATTGTGAAAAACACGCGATTTTCGTAATTCAATAAGATACTTTTTCTTCGTTTCGGAAAAATTTCTATGCTTTTTTCAGAATCACGAAGAGACTTTGTTCCATCACTGCATAGTTATGAGCTTTATTTTCATTTGTATAATCAAATAAATCCACTACGATGTTCAAATAATGGGCCGTAAAGACTTTGATTTGAGTTATCGCACCTTAGCGTAGAGAAACAAACTATTACCTATAGCACTAAACATTACGATTCAGGGTCGCTACAAGGACTCTTGATATGAATCTAAGCATAAAATATTTGCGCCCTAGTGGAGAGTTGTGGTCACATCAATTTTTGAGCATGCAGGCTCGTGGGAAAAATAATGTAATTATGAATGCTGCAAGGTTGTATGAGGGCTTTCATGAAAATAAGTGCAATGTTCAAATCATCGAAATTTACGCTACTTGAAGGTCATTGACGGTTTAGAGAAAAAGCTTTGTTCAGCGAAATATGAGTGTGATTATTTCTAAAAAGGCGCGGCGCGATTGAAACATAATCATATCTTGAAAGTAACAGTGCTGTAAAATGGCCTCTACAAAAAACGAGTGCGTCCTGCGGTTTTCCCATATTCAAGCTTTTGAATGATTACTAATGCTTCTAAATCAAGTTTTCTTCCGAAATGATGGAAACTCTCCACCAGCGTCAACGTCTGTGAGGTGGTTTCTTTCTGTACTGTTTCTAAGTGTTCTTATCCTTAGAAGACATTGAATGCTCAGTTTATTTAGCTACGCGCGATATTATCTGCTGAATTTTAAAAAATTTTTCAATGAAAGCTGATACTTCCGCAGCTTTCGTGTTCTAGTTGTTTTCGTTACCACTGTGTCGATGACAGCTAAGTAAACTGTTTGTAATAAGACGATATCTCTTTTAAACTAGTCTTACTTTATTCTCCATTGATGTGATTTTTGGTTTATTTGGGCGAGTCATGGTCTCCGCTGTATATGTTGCTTGTGGCTATAAAGGATTTTTATAGTTCATAGAAAACCGAGGCTCATGAATGGGTTTTACGCAATATTTGGATTTCTTACGATTATCCGGAGACAGATGAAATAATAACCCCTTTTGCTGGACAAGCTGAAACTTATCATAAGAATGTCAGTAATCTTCCGAAAGCTTAAATCTCTGGCAACTGCGCTACATGGCAGTTTTTTTAAAACTCTTTTTTGATACTGTACACACGAAATAATACTATGTTTCACACCCACCGCGCGTCTTCATTTTTATCATGCGTATAATTTGCCGGAAGCACGAAGAGCATATGAACATGAAGAGGTAATCTTGTAGTATCAGAGTCATTTGTTTTATGTGGAGTTTCTTTTGAGGTGGAAAAAAAATTTCGAGTCAAAGTACATCAATTGCACTTCACAGGTGATCCGCCTAAGCGCCATCGATCGATCGAACCACTCTCCCGTCCATCCCTTAGCTTGTGGTTTGACCAAAAAACAATCCCTGCGTCTGTAAAATAATCTTATCTACCCTGCTGCACTGCGGTGAAACGCTCCTTCAGCTAATAAGCACAGCATTGGAATGGTGGGGGATTGCGCTATCGAATGGTTACTAATAGTCCAATGGAAGAGTTCTATCCTGCAGCAAAACGCGTATGTGAAACATCAAAGTTTTTTTTCTGTTACAGCGCCGTTAGAAGCCTTTTTAGAAGGTAAACACATTTTTGAATTCTTTGCGACTTCATTTATCGAAAGATTAGTAGTGGCCTGAGGAAAGAGTTTTGTCTAGTGAAATCTAAAGCGAAATAAAACAACAGGTGGTGCGTGTGAAACATAATCCTATTCTGGATGCTGCAGCGTTATAAAAGGGTTTTTTTCAGATATCGGCCGCGTAGCGCTATAGGAGATTTAAACTTTTGAATGATTATTAACACTCTTATGAAAAGTTCTTGTCCAGCCAATAGGGTCGTTTTTTCATTTGTGCCCGGATAACTAAAAAGAAGCATATTTCAAAATAACATGAACGCACATCTTTGAGCATAATCACTGCTATATCACGTTCAAATTCATCCACATCCGGATCAAAGCGGAACTGCTCGGCGCTCAACTGCATAACAGACTCCAAAATCTGAATTTCAGGTTTTATCAGATATCTATGGGTGAAAGAAAAGAAGTATAGACGAGCATTTGAATTTTTTGTGCCTGGCAGAGTGAAGGAGTGAAACTATAATTGTCACACTTACTGAACTGTTTTGGACTAGTTTTGAAGCCGATTTCATGTTTTCATCACAATTTTTTAATCGTTCTAAAACCTATAACAGAATTATGACGTTTTCTAATCTATATAAGAAAGAATGTTTGATAAAAGCGTACAATGAGGCTGTGCCAAATAGTTGCCAAGCAAGTGATAAAAGATTGGTTACTGAGAACGAGTTTGAAAATGAGCTTTGTCAATAAACTACTGAAGTTCCACTTTGATTGTGTGATTGTATGATAGAGCGATGTGAAGCTTAGATCACTATTCTTTTCGTTCTTCACAGTGAACAAATTGGAATAGTGTACCTTTTCATTGATTAGAGTGATTGTCTATTTCGTCACAACTCGTTTTGACAGTACAAATGATTTTTAGTCTACAAATTGTGATAGGTATTCCATCTCATCATTAGGCACCGTATGACAAAGTCTGACAGAGCACTGGCAGCTAGCTATCCAAACTAATCGTCCGTGATATTCGTGTCTCAAAGGATTGTTGCCTAAGTGGGCAAGGAAAATGGCTATATTGTCCACTAGATTTTTGAGATTTACAGCAATAGTAATTGGTATTATATACAAGATACCATCCCATATGCCTAACACGTTTCACCGTTCAGTACCTCCAGATTTTATTGCTGTGTTACTTTTTCGAGGCTGAAGCAGTCTAAAACTCAGAACTCGATTATTCGAACAATGCAGTTCAACGCAATCTCCCCTAATTCACTAAGCTAATAGACCATTGCCCACTAAAAAGAGAAGGGTCCTGCTGCGGAAGCCTTTGGAAAAAATATCTGACTACAGTGTTGTCAATGGCTCACCATGGTTTGTTTGATAAATTGAAAATTCATGCTAGATGAAAAACCAACAAAGAAAACGCCAAGCTGTTCTGAAATGTTCACGAAAATAATTACTTGTTATCTTAATTATTTGAGGAATACGTCTCAAACAAGCTTATTCCATAGCGCACCAGAAATGACTGAGAATATAGAAATTCGCTGAACACCCTTTACTGTTCACATTGTTCGTTGAGTTTTTGCAGAACGGTTTTAGGTCTATAATCTAATCTACTGCCACGAAAATAGCTCAAATGAGCTTCGAAAGCTGGTCATTGCCGTTAAGCGGTCGACTGAGAACTGTCACTGCCGCCTTAGAAGAACACAAGTCACTAGAGAACAAGCCCTCGATATAGGCAACTGGCTTTGTGGAGACCTGATCGAGGTATAGGACTGCTATGCGAAAAACGGGAGATCGGGCTCGAACTATATTCAAAAAAGGATGTCAGTGAAAAAGGAGATGGACATTTCAAGTGAGAGTAAACTTGAAAAGCCCACATTTTGTTACTGTCTTATTAATATGGCGCTCATTGACCACTGACATGTTGTAAAAAGAACAGGAGACCTTGTGCGACCACTAACAAAATTTGTTTTGATATGTGTTAATGACTCTTGAAATCAACAAATTCTTGTGAGAAACTTTTCGAAGCCTACCCTGGTTACCTGAAAATGAATTGCCCATGCGCAACAATGAGCCAAAACAGAGAATAACATGCCAGTGTTGAATATGACAATTTCTAGTATACCCATCTGAATAAAGAAAACAAAAAAGTTTTCGCCTTTGAAAAATCGTTTTGAGATGCCATGAATTCAGTTTTTTATAGAAAGATTACTTTGGAATGGGTTGGCAGCGAATTACCGTGTACAAACCTTCATTTAATAACAAACATGTGAAATGAACCTAACCGGTAGCGTTTCATATTGTTTGGTGAACATATTATGATAAAGTTGAAATCTTTTTTTGACTAATCATTAGAGGGAGGATTGAGAAGTGCTTATACATTTTGCACAACCACTAAACGGTTTTCGTAAACGAATGCTAATGAAACTAACCGCAAACAAATGCTTAATAAATTTCAGCATTGTATCTAGAATCTTCCACTGGCAAGCAGTTAAGTCATTAAGGTTTTTTTTCTGGTTTTGGAGAAACAAAACGCTATTTAACTATGAAGTCCTGATGTTAATTTAGCGAAATTTTTCAGAGTCTCATGCTAGAAAGGAACTGATCTGTCGGGTCGGATTTGAGGGCTTACTAGGAAATGTACGATTATTTTGCAGATTATAGTTGTATTATAGAATATTGTGTTGTGCGGATGTTTATCATAGTCAATAGAGGTGATGTACAACACGTTTCCCTAGTCCTGGTCCAATACTGCGCTCCGGATAAACGAAGCTTCAAATTGCTCCTTTGTTGAAAATTTTTATCAGTCTACCTATGTAAATGAAGACACTGATTCGGCACATCGATGGGTCTTCCAGTGTTCAAGTCGGATAGGCATTCATTACTATCGTCGGAAAGGATATTTTAGGCACTTTATAGAACACGAGATAACTTCCATGCATATCATGGAATATTACAGTCTCTCATGTGAGATTTCTCCACTGAAGACCTAGATATTATTCGTATGTTATGTATATTTTATATTTATATGTATATTTTATGTATATTTTATATTTATATTTATTTATGTATATTTTTATTTGAAATTTATATTTATTCTCACTTTGTTACAAACCTCCGCCATGTCTAACAGTTCGTGTTTTTGATGCAGCAAAGCAATGCCAAGCCGCACACTGCCAAAAAGACGAAGACAAGTTTGATGATTAGATGGAGTCGGGGTTCTGTCAAATTCCGTTTATAGTCCAGATTACGCCTCATCCGTCTTTGACCTTTTCCGATCAATGCAACACTTTATGAAAGGTCGCCGGTTTGAATCGTTTGATGAAGTTGAAGAGGCGTGTTAAGAGTTCTTTGATTCGAAGTCGAAGGAATGGTACTTCGACCAGATTCGAAAGTTGGCTGACCGATGGTAGAAAGTCGTAGAAACCGATGGCCTTTATTTGGAAGAATAGTTACTATTGCTTCTGTTTGGAATTCATGCATAAATTTTGGTACTTTTCCGCTATGTCGAACCATTTGAGGCCTTCGGTAGAATCGTATTTTTTGCTTAACGTCTTGATAGTCGCTCGATAGCTCAAGTTGGTTAATTTGAAAAGCATATTTTGTTTCTCAAATGACTTGTTTTTAGCGCTGTAACAGTTAAAATATAATTCTGTTTCACATTGAAGGATTCCTCTCCGGACAGAAGTTTCTTCATGAAATTTTGATCATTAGATACACCAAATCTTGGTATTTTCAGTGGCATGCTTAGTTTCTGAAATGGGTTTTTTAGAGCGCTGTAGCAATCGAAGGCAAATAGGTTTCGCACCCGGTGAGCACTTTCTGTCTATTTAGGATATGTATACAAAATGTGATATCAATCCGCGGCACGAATCACATGCAAATGTTTTGATGAATATCAGGATTTTATTCTAATACTTCGAAACTTTTTCTACACGTTTATGAGCTTCCCTTTGAAAAAAAAAGATTTGTTGAAGATGATTCATTGTGCTTCAAAGATTGACAAACTCACACTTAGAAAATCACTATAAGGAGGCCAGAAAATTTTAAGTGCATAAAAGAGTATATTGAAAAGAATTGCTATTCCAGTCCGCGATTGTTCTGTGGTTCACTTCTGTGCTCTGGTTCATGCCGAGATTTCCTTACACTATCCAATCGACGTCGAGTCTTCAGTCAAACTGTGGAAGCAGTGAGGAGCAGTAATGAAGGAAGGGCGAGTGTTCTCGGACCAATTTCCGACTCTAATATTGACCTTGCCGCGACACCTAGGCTTGTAACATCTCTCCAAGCCATTTTTTGAACAGAACTGAAGCTTCATCTGATGTCCTTTTTGCATAGATGTTTAGATTGTAATAGGGTGTGTTTTTGTAAGAGCACGACGGCTTCTTCTTCGGAGGTTGGCGAAGCTAAAATGGTTATGATTATATGAACTCGATGAGAAGCAGAACGCAGTTGAAAGGCATCAGAAAATGCCACTGGGATCTGGATTCTCCTAGAAGAGACAGTTGTGACTTACTCAATGTGACGAATGTTAAGATGGTTCGCTGGTATCGTGACTGTGTTGCGAAATCCCATCTACATACCGTCAATGCGTGGTGGCCTGGTGCCACTGTGCAATGCGCGACACCTAATCTGCTTCAGCTCATTAAGAAGACCTTTCGAAGAGGTAAATGCCTCACTAGGATCGGAATAATCAGACTATCAAGCGCTTACTAAAAGTTCAAGGGAAATGTTCTGTCCAGCGTAAGATGACCCAAAACGCTACAAGTGTGAAACATAATTACATTTTCAATGTCAAACGCACTAAAATGTTTTCTTCAAGCACAGTGATATTGATGAATTCTTCTAACTTCAGTTATCGATTAAGCTGCAGAGCCACTGAAACGCTTAAGATAACGCCTTGCTTTCAAAGGGGTACGGATAACAGGAATATTTGAGATGTGTGAAATCCAATCATCTTTGAACGTTAAGGAGCTTTAAAAAGTCCCTTGGGAAACCAAATACATTGTGTAATCGGTAAGATTCGCTCTATCTAATGATTAAAGTCTGTTCATAAAAAAGTTCCATCTGGTGGTAAATGCTTGAATGTGGAACAAAATTCAATTTCGACTGTTACATCGGCAATAACAAATCATTTGGGAAGTTAAATATTCCACTCAAATTCACTAAATTTGTACTATCGAGCGACTACCACAACATATCTCAAAAGCGGAAAATACGTTTTTACTGAAGGCCACAAACAGAGTCAAGGCAACGGAAAACTACCTAAGTTTTCGATTTTTACAAGAGCCCCATTTTTTTTTCCAACAATAGCTCTACAATATTGCGAATGTAGTCGGATGCATGACGGACATCTCAGATGTTGATCAGGGTTGATTATTTTGACCACCTTACTAACACTGTATCGCTATAGACATCTGTACAATTCAGCTCTTTGTAATGCCGTCAAAGTTTCTTGTGTTGTTTATGATTTCTTTAGAAAAGGTAAACTTACATCCCACTCACTTAAAGGAATGTTTTCATGTAGCCACATTAATTTCATCAGAGCATTTTCTGATACAATGCTGATCAGAATATGCAGAAACTGTTTTGCAACTTCTACCAAATAAGCTCATAGAATTCGAAATCAGCAGGCTATGTACTCCGGACGAAATTGTAATAGTAATAATAATAATACAATCCAGTCAAAGTTGAAGCAACATGACACACCAGTAAATCACAGATGATATGATAATATACCAATTTTTTCACAAGTACTTATGAATATCAACCATGGCTCCTATAGGTGTTACTTCAATCTTGCTAGTGCTCGAGCTCCTCGAGTCATATACCGTCCTAATTCGCCCTGCTTGAGTTTTTTGAGCAGTTTTTCTCCAGCTTTACCAAGAAGCCCTGAAAATCTGATGATTGTTTCACCCGGATCGATGAAATTCGCAGAATTTCTGCCATACAAGGCATGACGGCTTTTTTGTCTTATTTGTTTGCCGAAAGGGCATCTTATAGACTTTTCATCTGACTAAAGTTTCATAAATCTCTAGCAATGATCTTGCTTCAACAAATAAGCAGCCGCATGGACATAATGCTACAATATGTCCATATCTTTCATGTCGCTAATGCACACACTTTGGTATTAGGTGTACGAATATGACTTCGGAATTTTTTCTTTCGCTGTAATAATACTAGAAATATAGACATACAAAACCTTCTTTTTGCTCGGAAGTGCATTAAAAACGCTATATGTTTATATGTTTTTATATACATAATATTTTATATGATGGTTTTTATAGGGCTTTAAAGGTGATGACTTTTTGAGAACGAAAAACGCCATTTGTGGGAAATTTACTTCGCATATTTATCAATCATATCACCTGTCGTCCCGTTGATCGTCGAGTGACTCGAGCGAGCGCCAGCAAAACTTCCATTTTTTCCTATCGAGTGAAGGAGTAGCCTAGTGGGTTCTCCTAGCTCTAGATCGCTGAGCATCCAATTCTTTTTTCTATACCTTTCGTGAAGTAAATCGGACCATTGAGTCTTCTTGTGAACCGCTCGATATCCCGAAGAATCCAGTCGGTAATGGCTCTTGTTCATCGGTTGTCGTTAAAATGCATCACGAGTTCGACCCACATTATTTTCGTTATCCTGGAGTGTAGATCGGTGTCACTGATTTTCGATCGTTGGCGTAGGTCGGAACTTCGAATCCTTTCTCTCATTTGCAAAATACGGGATACTCCTAGCATCGACCTTTCGACTGCACGTGCGATGACGCCAAGTGATCTTTCGTCCTGCTTACGTAGCGACCAGGCTTCTGCTGCATACGTTAGGGCAGGGATAATCATCGAGTCCAAAAGGTGGGCACGGAGTCGGATGTTCTTTGTCCTCTTCACTACAGCTTTGTGCTCTTAAACGTCCCCAACCGTTCGTTTCCTCCTGCTCAAATGTGGAGTTAGGTCGTTCATCATGTTGATTTCACGACCTAGATAGACGTAACTGGAGCTTTCAGATTGTCGTTCCGTTGAGCGTGAATGGGGCACTCAAAACCCATCCGTTCCTCATGAACAATGTTTTCGTTAGATTTAGTTGAAGACCAATCTTTCCACAGGCGTTATCGAAATCGGTCAACATTCGTTCCGCTTGGCTGATGTTTGGTGTTATGAGAACGATATCGTCAGCAAAGCGAAGATGGTTTGATTGTCGACCGTCAATTTTCACTCCCATATCGTCCCATTCTAATGTTCGCATGACGTTTTGTAGGGTGGCAGTGAATGGTTTTGGCGAAATTGTTTCGCCTTGTCGAACCCCCCTTCTTACGTCAATGGTGATATTGTTGTGGAATGGAAATATTTTGGTCGTAAAATCTTCATAAAGCTCACGAAGGATCATTATGTACCGAGTAGGGACGCCCTGGTTATCCAGAGCTTCTATAACCGCTTCTGTTTCCACTAAATCAAAGGCTTTCTTCAGATCGATGAAAGTGAGACAGAGTGGTTGACTTGTGCTCTCGTGAAACAATCGTGTGGATGTGGTCTATGGTACTAAATCCTTTTCGGAACCTTGCTTGTTCGCATGGCTGTCCTTCGTCCAGTGTTCTGTCATTCCTGTTTATGATGACTCGAGTAAAGAGTTTATAGACAACGGACAGCAAGCAGATTAGGGCGATAATTGCCTATGTCGTGAAGGTCTCCCTTTCTGAACAACAATACGGTCTTGCTGGTTTTGCATCGTATGGAGACCTTGTATTCTGACAGGCAGCGAGTGAAGAGCCGAGCCAGGGTGTTGATGAGAACTGGCGGCAGGTTCTTTAGGTGTTCTGGTCTAATCCTGCCTGGACCGGGTGTTGTTCTGTTCTTCACCGACGATGTCGCATCTTGGAAGGGAGGACCTGTAGAATAACATATTCGTCCTCTTTCAATTTATATGACGGTAAGAGGACATGGCTAGCGAAGAGATCCAGAGTACTGGAAGTATTTCCCTGCCCTCAGGAGCTGATTCCGTCGGAATGTAATCATCTTGGTCTTGTAATTGGCGATGCTTCGCTGGGCTTTGCAAATGCTCTTCCCAGCTTCTGCAGCTTCTGCCATAATGCTGCTCGTCTCTCTTTGAGGCCTTGTTTTATCTCTTCTCTGCAGCGTTTCGCAAGTTCGGACGCTTAGGCTTCGGTTGCCTGTACTCGAGTGTCTGCGGAGACAAGCGTCCCTTCGTGCCCTTAGGACTCTCGGCTTTCATAGCGCTAACGTGAAGATTTTGAACGAGCCGATCGTATTCTTCGTCGATGTTGTCGACAACGGTATCTTAGCAAGCAGACTTATGATTTGAATACTTCCCAGTTTATGGTAATTCTGGGACTTCGTTTTTAAATTCAGCGGCTTTCTTTCCTTGCCGAGACAAACGGAACGTTACGCAGAGGAGGCGATGGTCTGATTCCGTGTAGAACTTAGGAACAACAGCAAAATGCTCAGGCGAAACCTTCGATTTACTATGATGTGGTCTATTGCGTTATGGTACTCTCCATGGTGAGACTCCAACGTCCATCGTTGAGACTGAGGCTTTTGGAATTGTGAGTAACCATGGATGGTTTGAGTCGTCATGATAAACTCAGATAGCCTCTCACCCCGTACTTTCCATTTTAGTACGTGAGTCCCAATGTGAGGCTATTCAAACGTTCTCCTAGGTCCAATATTCGTGTTAAAATCTTCACAATAACGTTAAAGAGAATATGGTCTTCTTTGAAGGATTTTTGAGGTCCATATAGAAAGCTTCGACTTTGTCTTCGTCATAGCTTGAGGTTGGTGCGTAAACAACGAAGATGGTCAAAGCCGGCATAGAACCACATCGTTTCAATCGTAATCGTCCGATACGGGTAGTTAGTTGTTCGAACGAATCGATGTTCACGGTCAAATTCGATCTGACGAGGACGCCAACGCCGCCGACACTTCTGCTATCGCATGTTCCAAGAAATAGTTTTCTCCGGTGTCATAAATAGCTTAGAAACCATGGCTCTTCTCGTCTCAGCCAGACAATGACGTCGTACCTTATCCTTCTTGCTTGAGTCAATAGATCTTCTGTGGCGGATTCGTGAGCAAGTGTTCTTGCATTGTAGGTAGAGATCATCGCTATAGTCCGTTTCGATTTTGGCAGCTTAGTCGACCCTGAGATTTTAACAGCCTCTACGTACTCGTCCTACGTGGCGCTGCCGTACCATGGGCTCTTTCGGATCAGGGGAATGAGGCCCATATTTATTATAGTTTCTGGCATTTTGATACCCAACGTATCGCTTGTCAGGCTTCAAACGTGGGGCTGGGTGCTCACGAGTAGGTTGCCTGTCTCTCTCGGAGAAGCGGGAAGAGCTTATTTGTTGTAGGCGACTTCTAACTGCCTCGCACTACTTCCCAGCCGCATGATTGCAGGTTTTTGGTCGACTTGACTTGTAGAAATAGACTTTTGTCAAGTCGGCGCTGCAGAAGCAGGGAGCTCATCCCCTGAATCCACCTGCGTCTCTGGGAAGCACACGGTAGCTTTTGGTTCGCGTTGAGTTCCCCTATCCAGCACCTGGGGACGCGCCACGTGGCCTCGCGACTAACCGGGCGGGATCCCTCAAAGAGGTGATCCGTGGTATTAATCATATGTGATCAAAATGACTTTATTCTGGTATTGTTCAATCGCGCATTTTCTTGCGAGCATTTTAGTATTCAGCTTGCCTTCACTTGCTCTAAGATGCAGATATCGTCGTAGAAATTCGCTTGTTTTTGACTCACGAAAGCCGCATGGAGAAATTACCAGTGAAGCGACGCTGTAATTAAAAGAGTTACGAGCGAGCTCCATCTTAAGCAAGTACAGGCAACACCAAAATGTTTCCAAGAAAATACGCAACTGGTCGATATTGAGGTCATGCAATTGCAATTGCTGAAATCGTATTAAAAAACCAAAACGGGACGAACTTTGTGATTTGCTGCGATAACGCTCGACTTTATGTTGCAAAACTGATCGGAAACGCTTTAAAAGAGCTTAGGTGGGAGGTTTCAGAAGATTTCACATTACCCGCCTTACTCTTCCGACATTGCATCGTCAGATTACTACTTGAAATTACCAAATTAAAAAAAATTGAAAATTCTAAAGTACTAGAGTTTTTCGGATACAGAAAGTATCATCTTTATAGCCCTATGAAAACCATCATATACAAAAATTTGTATGCAGAAAAATAAATAACGTCATTAGCACACTTTCAAAAAAAAAGGGAATTTGCATGTCTTTATTTTTATTATTATTACGGCAAAAAACGGCGGAGTAGTACTTGTACACCTATTATAAACGGCTTTCTAATTTTGTTTTTTTTTATACCAAATTTTCCACAACCGCTTGAGCCTTTTTTAATCCTTTTTTCCGTTCAATGAATCAAGGAATGGAACAGTGATTTCAGATATCCACTTCGCGACGTTTTACCAGTTCGTGATCTTCTTACACAACGCGTTATCACATTTTATTGTGCGAGTCCCAGTACCTTTGGCACTCTACTCATTTCCTATAGCTAGGTTAAGGCGTTCTCAGGTGATCGCAAATGTCTTGGAGAGGGGTCGCATCAGCATTTTGCTTTCTGATAACATTCTGATTAGCGTGCATCACTAACCACTCTGCAGCTACAACACCTCTCCGGCTACTGAATTCTAGATAAATATCGATCTAAATGCGCATTTTGAATTCGCTCTAATGAGAAGATTTGAATTTTGATCATCCATGCGAAATTAACCGCAATCCTAACAAGGAAACATTTTGGGCATCGAGATTTCTATGAAAAGTCTACAAACAATCACTGAGAGATCCAGAAATGGTTCTTTATTCTACTGCTTTTTAACGGTGGCATAGTACTGAAATTATGCATCAAAAGTGCATAGTGATATGCAGAGTCCGGCCCCAGCCGGAAATTGAAACCGCGTTTCACCCCTACCGGGTGCCGAAATGTGCTTATCAAATCAAATCCATTGAAGGCTGGTTGCTGACAGCTACAACAATATTTATCGAAGTAAGAGTGGCAGCAAAGAGGTTGCCTTTGTGGTGTAGTAGTAGTATGAGTTCCCGGAAAAGGTGAAATGCGGGTTCAACTCGAATGCTTCACAAATCACTCGACATTCCTCGATGTATAGCCACTATTTGAGCCTATTTGAAAAGAACTGCCAATCATCCACGTTTCAGCAGTTTTTCTTTACATACCGCGTAGTGCCTCCTTGAAGGCGTCTAGCGCCTTCAATTTTAAACAGCTATGCTTGTTCTGATTGAGTTGTGCCGTTTTGCTGATGATCGCTTGTTCCAATGTGATGTTCAATGTTTCCTGTTGACAACTGAAAATGCTTGGGCGAGTTTAGAAATGTGAAGAAATCTTTTAATAACATTGAATTTGAAAAAAAAAATTCATGCAATAAGGCCTGTAGAAATTTTCTGGTTCTTGAACTTTCCCTAAACTCCCTTTATGCACTCCAAGTTCTTTGCTCTTGCTCTCATTATCAATCACGTCTACGGCATGGAATTTAGATATAAATTAGATCGATTACATCTATTTTGTTTTCTACCAATGTAGGGTGCACGTTTGGCGCAGTAGTTAGAGACGTCCCTCAACACACGCGGTCGCTAGTTCAATAATGCATCTCAGGCTTACCAATCCTTTCATCTCACCGGGGTCTGTAAACTGTCTGAGCAGATCGTAGCATTGACCTAACGCATAAGGAGGCCACTGCGAGTCATTGCAAAAATCTGATATGCATTCATTCACCTTTAGCATTCTTAATGAATCGAATATATGACACATTTTTCAGGACTGATCAACATAAAGGTCTATATCATTTATCCACCAATTTATACTGACTTCTACGAAGTGTTCCAATTGCGTAAGCAAACACTCCTTGTAGAAAACCCGAAGCACGAACAAATTTTTAGGCGTTAATACTGAGATCATGGATTGATCTCTAATCGGCAAGGAGCCATTACTAAGAGAAATAGCAATCACGATAATTTGATTAATTTCGAAGGAAGTTGAGAACAATGTGAGTTTTTTTCAGTGCAGTGAACGTCCTCTCCTACGGAGTACAATATCCAGCGATCACCATTTCTAAGATAGCTTTCCTCCTTCAGAAAACATTGGGTAGTGAATTATCGCTCTTTGTACTACGGCAACTAGTGCGTTATTGTCTATGGAAGCAGTGGCTAGAGAATAACGCTTTCTCGAGTGTGATAGCTAAGGCTTATCTTTGCACTGATGAAAATAATAGGCTACTTTTAGCGTGCTGTGATATACAGTTGGTTGCCTTTTTTGGGTGACATGCTGAAAACCTACGTGTCGAAGTTCGGACAGCATTCACGAAGTTTCACACATTTCTGCTGAATAAGATTGGCATCACGGAAACACTCGGATGATCGCTTGTAGTCGTCGCTTAGTAGTCGTATAAAGGCCGCATTGTATAGCACGTGATCTTTAGAGGAGTACGGTATACATGCAGACGATGAGTACTGAAAGTCAGAAAAACCGTCCATTTGTGTATATGTATATGTGCATACATATGTATATGTAAGTATGTATGTGTACATGTGTGCACGTGTGCGCGTTGATATGTTCACTTACAAATGGAGCATTTTTCTTGTCAAGACACATACGTAATCCGTTGTTCCTCTTGATGATCAATTCGTATAGATCCTCGTATAAGGGCTGTTCATGTGGATCACAGAGCTCGTCAGCCTGCAAAAAAGATTTGAAAACCTTTCACTAGAAGAGAAGAAAGATTAGAGAAAAGATAAGGCATTCGGTACTGTTCACTTGAAGTAAGAAAAAAGAATCAAGCGCTCGGCGTTGGTGGATCCTTAAAGGATGCGCCATGCATCCGGCGGCTAGTCATGGCGTCGTTAAATTACTGGAATCACACAATCGGTGGAAAAATGGCGTAAGGGCGCATTGATATGTAAGTCAGTGCTTTCACCACTCGAAAAAATTGGATAATGATTTGTTAGCCCTGTTTGGAGGAAAAATTCAGTTTGCTGGCGAATCAGTTCATTGAATAAATGTTTTTGTTTACTATAAACACGTTTGTTCGCATTCACGCTTTCGTTCGCTCAATTACTAAAACTTCTTTGTTCACTCTTTTATTAGATGATTTATTTGTGCTTCCTGGAAGTTTGTTTACTGAAAGTTTTGGATTAACTTTAATTTCAAAAATATACATCGATGGTCAGATGGATGAAGAAAAATAAATTACGCAGTTCGTGAAACTTTTAAATCAAATAAGGTTCAGATAGATTTACTAAGAAAGCTTGTCTTTTGGACAATCCTTGATTGATTGAACCACTTGCAGGCCACCAACCAGCAAACATGACATCTCCTTGGTACGGTTTTGCCTTTGAGAAGTATTCCGAAGTTTCTTAACTATCTAACCACTGAGTTCGCGCCGCCGACGTCATCAGATATTGTGATACGGTCCAGGAATGGCTGGATGCGCAGGAAAAAAACCGACGATACCTCATACCAGCTGCTTCCTTGATTGCCATTTACTTCATATGGCATTCATTTGTCGAACGTCCTCGGTTTTCCAGTTTCCTTTGATTATTTCAAAACACTTGAGTAGCTCACTGAGTTCTTTTACACGTTCTCGCACATGTGTGCATATCTGCTTTCATTGAACGCTTTGGTTCATCGTCGACAATGGCAGCAAGACTTCTGCCACAATCCTAACCTTTGAGTTATGAATCATTGTGACGAAATGTTGCCAAAGATCTTGTTAAAAGATCGGTCTTAGCATGCAAAATTAGCCGGAAACTTTCACTTTGTTCTAGTGATTTCCACTAACTGAATTTGGTTCCGCATTTTTTTTCTACTCTCCGATGCTTGCCATTTATAAACAATCTCAGCCCTCCTCGACTTTTTTTACTCTATGCAGCAAATGGAATTACTGGGAGAAAAAGTAGCAAGGATGACAACAGAAGCCTTAACAACACTGCTAAAAGTTTTTCAACGTAGTTTGATCAAGCTTTTGACTGGTCAACGATAGAACTCAACTGGTGTTGTTAGTATGAATCAAATTAATAATTGTAAAAAGTGTTAATAGGTAATTCTCAGGACCGAGTATTGATTAGCATCGGCGCTGAATGAACAATTTTTTTACTCTTTTACCTTTTATACTTTTTTTTTTACTTTTTCAGTAAACTCTAGGTTGTTAATATACGTTTATTTTGTACATATAGTGTAATGAAAACAGTGTTGATAAGGTTTTTTTCCCTAACGAGAGACCATAAATTTTCAACCATATGTGTCATTATGTCACTCATGATTGGAAATCTATGGTATCCAATGCACGACAGTGGAATTTTTATAAAAATTCTGTAAAAGAGAAAATTCTCTTCAAACACAATGTGCACTCTTGCTGTTTCCGTTATCGTTAAACGTCAGAATAGCAAAAAGCTTAGAATTGCTTCGATCCACACATGCGTACTGAGCACTTATCTTGAATCTTCCGTTTTCAAAAAACCTGCGACTCACAAATAGATAGCAAGAAAGTTTTCGGCCGATTCTTTGGAGCAAACAAAGGCTTTCGAAAATTCTAGAACTCTCACACATGCATTTTCAAAACTCGTGATCTCAGAAAATTATACCAGGTAGGAAGAAAATATGGAGGAAAAAGCACCTTATAGAGGAGACTTTCGGGACTTTCTGCTAAAGTGGGAAGTATTTTGTTGTTGGCAAACCGCCAAGCACAACTGTCGACAGCAATATGCATTTGATTTCGACATCGCATATATACATCGCAAGAAGTTTCGCTTCTCTGAATAAAAAAAAATTGGAAGGCATAAAAAATCTTTATTGAAAATAAGTGGTGTCCAACCGGACTAAAAATCTTGAAAATGAAGGGAGTTTTATAGAAACTGAAAAGATAACACAACTCTGGATATTAAGTGACGCTTTGGGGCAACTCACGAAGACTTTTCACTCCTCCGTGAAGTCTCTTGCAATTTATTTAGATCGTACTCCTATAAAATTTCATACTGGCCTTATTTCACGTTTTCTCTACAAAAGGTCTTTATTGGTCTACCACATTTTGGACGTTTCGCGCCGTATGTACAAATTTTGTTGCATGGGCCAATTAATTGACCTAATACTTCGTTTACATAGTATGACTCTTTCTGACCTGAATTATCTTTTCTTCAAGCAAAACAAGATAATCGAATTGAACAACAGGATGATGAACTCAAAAAACCAGTTCACTGTGTCTACTTTAATCACTGGTTACTAGATAAAGACTGATTACGGTACGCATAAAATTGCGTTTAATGATCACCCTCCAATGCACGATCAGGTCTGTCACGGTTCACGTCTTTGAGAATGTGTAAAGAATATGAAAATTGAGGAAAAAATAATGTGTTTCATATCAACCTACGATCCGATTCGATGAATTGATGTGCTTATTTCTTAAATCTGCGGCTCTAGTTTATAATCTTCTTTCATCCATTGTTTACTGTGGAGATTCGTTCTCCCAGTTGGCTTAGTGTCCGTCTTGCCGTTTCCATCAGCTAATATGTCACTATTATCACTCATTTCCATTGTTTCATTGGTGGCAGACAGTATCAACTTCTTCACATCATCTAAAAAAATTTAACAGTGATCGTAAATGAAAGGCTTCTTCTGAAATAGAATCTCTATTATTTATGAAAATGGAGTAAACGTCAATTTTCATGCAGAAGACGTTCAGAGCTCTGTGACCTATCAGATTATGCAGTATGTTTCAGAGTTCTCAGACTACTACAGCGAAACCGGTAGTGGTAAGTTTCGCCGTAATTCCCATAAAATAAAACAGCTGCAAAGATTTCTATACTCTGTAAGTTTAGGTGCTGGTTTACTTGAGTTACACTGGAAAACGTAGGTTTTGCAATTGCAAGGCCGTCGAACGGCTACCACATATGTCCACATGAAACAAATCCCTAATATGTCCATTGAAGGCATCCACCACGGCATTATTATAGGCTACATTCACAGTTATCAGCCTAAGCTGAGCTGTAATTTTACGTACTCAAAGTTGTGTGAGACTTAAGATAGCTGTTTATTCTACTAGAAAAGGTTATGGTTCATTCTTTCTTTGGAGCTTTTCTCTGATGACAGAGTAGAACGCAGTGGCTAGAGATGCTGAAAAACGCTTGCTGGGGCGTCCGTGACCGAGTGGCTGTAATGTTGGTCACGGTGCGCGTGGGACCTAGCTCTACCCCCCCCCGCCCACCTCTCTCCGGCAGTCAACAACCATGTCCTGTGGATCGCCACACCAGGGCTATCCTCGAGATTGCAAGGAGACTCGTCTGACCAGTATTTTATGCCGTTCAGGAAGAGGGCGAAAAAAGAATCATATGCTACAATTACTGGGATCCGCACAGTGAAAAAAAAGCACTGTGATGACGGATCAAATAAAGTGCTAAGAAAGTGCTTGTACTGCTACTCATAAGGGCTCCTAACCGTTCGTGGTCCAATTTTGAACAAAAGTACCTGCAAAAGCTCGTTCCGATCAAGAAAAGCAGGAGAGCGTTTTTGAAGAACTATCAACACTTCGGTAGAGTTATCGTTAATTCCAGAAAGAAACACCACCTTGATAAGAATAGTGAGAAACCGACAATACATTGTAGCACGTGAAAGGAGCCTCACTCAACATGGACAGCTGTTGAACCTGCCAGTTTTCATCTATGAACTCTATACTCAAGTCTCAAAGACATCGGCAAATTTTTCAATTGTTAGCTAGGCTGAGCCATGAATAAATGAGACTAGAACTGTCTTCCATTCTGAAACATCCAGAGAATGCTTCCAGAAAGTCACGAAGTTATAAAAGAGTATTGAGGATTAGACTAAAAATATACTAGTGCAAGACATCCCCTCTCGTTCTTCACAAGGCATAAAATTAGTCAAATCATTGGCTACAAAACAAAACAGCTTGGGCTAAATTAAAAGTGGAGGTATCTCTCAAAACAGCGTTATAAGCCTAGGTAGGATTTCCTTGAAGATGTCCTTTATATCAAACGATATAAATAACGTATAAGGAGTTGTTTAAAAATCCATGGTCTTTAAAGTCAATGCAGTTATTGAATTCTCATTTAACATCCTATTTCGACAGTTAGTGCGCAACCGCCTCTATGATCACTTGTGCAACTCAAAAAATTCTATAATCTGCGCTAGCAGTTTGGAGGAGGAGTATGAGTTCTTACACATTATATAATGCCTATCTTTACTTTCGACTGTTTATGTAGACCTCGCTCAAAAAACCCAATATATTCTAATAATCTGGTAACAAGTTTTGAGCATTTTCTGAGGTGTGGTGTGACATTTATATAGTAAAAGAAAGCCGTTTCGCTTTTCCAGGCTCTCAATACTACGGTGCCTTCCGGTCAGCCGAACCCTTGAAGAGGGATATATTCAAAAAGAAATCGGCGCTTGCTCAAAAACAATAATAATCTGATAATCTGATAGTTTTGAGCCTTTCGAAGTTTATTAAACAGCCGAAGGTAATGATTTGATTCATTCTATCAACCATAAGCGCTCGATTGTGGTCATGCACTGCCGGGTATTCGTCACTTGACTTGCGGTCATCTGAATAATTCGGCGTCGGTTCCTTTGTAAGTAGGGGGTACATCCCCTGCAAGGGAGCGACTAAACCAAAGCACCGTACCTCTGATGAGCCTGAAAAGACAAAACGGCTGCCTAGTACAGCATAGGTACCAAAGCCAAAAACAAAAAAGGCTTAGAATACGCTATCAGATTATCGGATAACATCTATCATCATGTAAGGTAATCAGTGAGAAATGCATTAGAGAAACAGAGTAGATCACTCAGTGCCCTCATAAAAGACCATCCAGATAGTATCTGAAACCACGGCAAATCTCTACTTCTCTATGTTCACATAGCGAAACAAAACCATGACGATGGAAATTTTGGGGTGTCACATTGCTGCAGCGGAAGTCAAAAACATCACCGTGCAGAACTCTCAGAGTCTTGTGGAACAACGCCAAAAAACAACAAACAGAGCGCAAAGGCGATACCAGCCATGTGACTAATGTCCTACTCTCCGTTTTATCTCTTTAAAATGGATGGGGCTCGTCATTTCACGTGAACAGCACAGATATATCACACTCAAAATGGGTGGTCCTTTCCAACAAAGTGGTGTTCATTTGCACGGTAGATCTTCATTAGTGCATAAACACCACTGTATTATGGGAATATGGTTGTATGAAATACGCCTAGGTTCTAAAGAAGATGATGTCGCCGAAAGGTTAATCATAGAATCACATTGACGATGACAACAGTAGCAACAAGGACAACCAAAAACCAACTTCATATCAGCTTAGCAAGGGCCTTCGTTAAGATATGACGATAATCATAAATAAGACGGAGTGTCAGCAAGTTGCAGCAGAACTCATAGATGGAAATACAACGAGTTTAGCAAATGACGAATGTGAGATGACGAACCAAATAAAAGAGGTGCTCTGATACGCAGATATAAGATGTAAATTCGTAATAATAAGTAAACAGAAAAAAATTACCCTGGGGCAAAAATAATTGTGGCTTAAACCGTGCTCAATTACTTCTGTAATATGCTTCTAATGGCGAAAATGGTGGAATTATTGACGCTTAGTTTTTCTGTAACATCTCGTGTAGCCTTAAGAGAATCAGCTCTGATGACTGCTTTTCTATGACTTCTGTTGAATCTGGTGCAAAAGTAATTGTGGCTGTGCACTGCTGGAATGCGTCTCCTTTAGAAAACTTTTTGAATTACCGCTGAACCGCACGTTCGTTATGGATTCTTGGTATAGATGCGCTGTTGATCATGCGAATCATCTCTGCTGCTTTACGACGACTTATTGTAAAGTCACAGTCTGGAATCGTAGCTATTTTTGCATTACCCAGTATCCTTTTCATAGTGTATAGAAGTATCAACTAAGTAGCAGGTAATACTTCATTAGCAACAAAATATAGAGCGTAAAAGGCGTCCTAAAATATATATGAAACGAACACATTAATTAGAGAATATATTCCATTATCAAACGACGCAGTTCAGCAATGATAAATCACAATGCCTTCTCACTAACCTAATGATTAATTAATTATTTGTTTATTAATATGATCAAAATTCAATTTGGATGCGTGATATACATTTTTTTTGGCCATACAAGCGGCCTCAAAAATAATAAAAAAAAATCAAAAAAAATAATCAGAAAAAAATAAAATAATCAAAAAAATAAAATAAGAATAAAAATAAAATAAAAATAAAATAAAAAAATAAAAGAATAAAATAAAAAAATAAAAAGTAAGAAATAAAATTAAAAAATAGGGCCTTTCATGGGGCAACCTATAGGAGCCGGTACACGTGTTTCAGCGTTGATAGGCTCGTCAGTCGGGCAGTATCCTTCGTCATTATTTTAAGCCAATTCTCTCGCGCGAACTCAACCCCTCTAAAGAGTTGGCGCAGACGAACATTTTACACGCCCCATTAAGTGAAAATATCACTGATTGGACAGTGTTTAACACTCGATTGCTTTTGGCTGGTATCGTTAAATACATCATACCTTTCGTTTCGAGTGTTTTCTTGAGACACGCTCAGATTTCAAACTCAAATTTCAATGGTCTTGAGAAGAGACTCGAAACGAAAGGTATAAAATTTGGATGGTTTAGAGTGTGAGAGAGTGTGTGATACTTTTGAATCATATTTACCTTTGTTAACCAATTTGTCTCCATGCCCATGTCTTAACTTCGTCGCATTGACGAGATCAAACTTGTGCTTTGTAATGGATTTTTCTGAAAAGAAAGTCGATTCAAGTGATTTTGGTACGTTCTTCATTTTTTCCAACAGTTATTGAACGTAAACCGTCAACTCGAACCTTTTCTAATGTTCTCAACACTATTGTTAGCCTTATTATTCGTTACCAGTGAGGAGCATTCTCTTGCAAAGGTCCGCACTCCATCGGCTCGTGGATCGGTACTGTTAATCGCTGGAATTTATGAAAAACGATCTTTAGAAAACAGGCACTTTATGGAAAAAAGTTAAACAAGTACGGTGTTGCGTAAGATTTTGTAGGTCCTATGCACTGTTACTTGCTCTCCAAGCATATTCTTTTGATGAATTCTTCTACAAAACGCTTAATACCAAAACTTATGGTGTACTACCTCTACGCGTTAGATCACCAAGTGTATTTTTAGGTGAAATAACTTTTCTTGTTGTTAAACTGCGGAATCGAAAATGCTAAAGAAAAAAATGGGGCGCGATGGCCAAGGGGGCTGTGATGTTGGCCACGGCGCGCGTGAAGTCGAGCTCCATCCCCCATCCCCCCTTCCCACTTCTTTCCGGCAACCAATAACAACGCCGTATGAAACACCACAGCAAGGTTATCTTCTAGATTGCAAGGAGCTCCGCTCAACCAGTTCTCTACGTCGTTTAAGAAGACGAACAACGAATTGAATGCTAGAATTAGTAGGATCCGCACAATGAAAGAAGCACTGTGATGACGGACCGAATAAAGTGCTAAAAAAGGCTAAAGTTAAAACATACAATGAAATGTATTCGGATTAAGAAACATTAGATTCGATAACTAAATTTTGAATTTGAATTGGCACATTAACAGACATGAGCCGTTTATTTTTGTCATTGCTTCTTCAAAACAAAAATTATGATCAAATGAAGTTTAGGTGGTCCTATGAAGCGCAGCGGTAAGAAGTACCGTCTTAAACACGCGTGTTGGTTGCCCAATCGCGCGTTCCTGCTAACCGAGGCAGACATCGTTCTCCAGTATAAGAAAAACTAGGGTTATGCAAGAGGATGATGGAATTGGCTCAACACATCAGTAAGTTAGCAAAATTTTTGTCCTATAACTGAACACATTCAATTTCATCTACGATGAATCGATTGAATGACATATATGTAGGAAATCTATCAACTTTAGACGCGAATGGACTAACCTGAGTGTTTAGTTGAGTTAAACAGTTGCAGATTAACTTGTTCGAAATGCTCGATCATCTCTGCTAAGGTGTTCATGATCTGAAGAGAATTGCTGAAATCTGGATTTCAGCACAACAAAAAGTGCTATATAACTGATGACAGAATCAGAAGCAAGTTGAATTTGAATCAAACAAATAAGATTTCTTTCTGAATAGGAGGAAACAAATGGAAAACTGATCTCAATTGCTGGGGAGGAACTTTCCCTGGAAACGTTAGTCACCATGCGGAAACTGAGACCTGACGCTACAGCCCCACGTCGCCGGTTTTCTAAAACACCCCTTTGTAACGCTGTAGCATTCAAAATTAAATCTTGTTACATAAAACCACGTGTGTTTTTTTCTCTTATCGCGCTTATATTCCGCTGAACAGAACTCCCTTTCTAAAGTGCTAGTACTCAAACTATAGCACATGCTTCAAAAAGCTCAAAAATGTGTTTGCTTTCTGAAAAGCTCTTTTGATCTTTCAAACTCCTCTGATATTTTGATTTGTACCTTGAACCTCGCCGAACAGAGCTCCTTCTTCAGACTATTAGCAATCATCTGATAGCGCAATGCTTCCTGATTCTAACGATGTGCTTATTTTCTAGAAAAAACGGTTCAGCAGGAAAAATAAGATCGAGTTTTAATTTTTGGCAACGTCGTCCACTGGCTATTCGACAAGGTGATGACCTTGGAAGAGGCATGGCAGGAGTGAGGCGAGATTTTTATATTGCTATTCAATAGGAAATTTTCCTCCGCTTTGAAAGGGACTCCAAATAAAGCGATTGACTGAAGATAATACAAAATTTTCTCTACACATTGATATGCTTTTTGGTTTACGACGAATTATACGCGTGTTATAAATGAAGGCGAAAGAGGAGTGTGAAACATTTTTTTCATTTTTGTATTTATAATTTTTGATTTGGATGCCGCAGCGTCATTAAAGGATGTTTTGAAAAATTGGCGATATGAGGCTATAGACTCAAGTCTCAGCTTTCGAATGGTTACTCAAAGTTCCTTTCCATCGAATGGGATGGGTTTTTTCGTTTGGTCTCTTCTAGCACAAACAATCCAGAATAGCAATGTAGGAGAAAAAGATATGGCCGACAAACATGAAATGGCTGATTGTACTCAGCTGCAACAGCTACGTAAGTTGGAATTAATGATGAAAAGATATGAAAAGAAGCTTACGAGATTGTCATATAGTGCATCAAATAAGAAATCTACCTCAAGTTTAGTGGCCTTCTCATTCTCTGAAAGCAGCTTGACTTTTTCATGCCAATGATCAGTCATCTCCTTGATCTGAAGTAGAAAAAATAGCCACAGAAATAAGTATATGGAGGTAATTACGAACAAATAAGGAAATGTGTGACATTTGTAAGAAATGGCATGGAATGCTCAAAATTGTGCTAACTTGGTGCATATCACTGGAATTTGTTTCCCTCGCCCAATAACGATAGAATCACTTGAAGTTTGACAGCTTGGTGTTTGACGTATTGTTCCTCACACCCCACCATCGGCTCAAGAATCTGCAACTACGAATTGAAGTAATTGTGCTTGTCAGAACCTGCTATATAAGAAAAAGAACACTCCAGTAAGTATGTAATTCTTCTAATGTAACCAGAAAATGAGATTGACATCAATGACGGTGGTTTTTGTTATGTCTAACCAATTAATAGAGAAAGGGCAGCTCAAATGTTAAGTCAAAGTGATTCCAGATCAATCAGAGTTGGATTATCTGGAATCTATCCATATAAAGGCGGATAAAAATTACCATCATAAACTTACAGTCTTCAAAAAGTAAAGTACGGCCAAATGTCGTACAAATATACCTCTGAAATGCTTGCATTCGCAGCAAAAATCACAGGAGCCGATGTTACAATATGCGCATCTTGTTGATAGTCGATGTCGTCTGTCAGAATATCCAAACTTCTTACTGATCCTGAGGCTGTTGGTTCAGCCTTCTCGACGCTGCCGAAGACGACTGTT
Source organism: Parelaphostrongylus tenuis (assembly GCA_019055375.1). Taxonomy (NCBI): domain Eukaryota; kingdom Metazoa; phylum Nematoda; class Chromadorea; order Rhabditida; family Metastrongylidae; genus Parelaphostrongylus; species Parelaphostrongylus tenuis. The sequence goes on from JAHQIW010003181.1 coordinate 59,340, forward strand.
TTTGATGGAATAGCCTTTTTTGTGGTGTCGACCTCACTTAAGACCTGTATCAGGTAGATTACAAGAATTCTTTCAGATGTGGATGAGAGCTTCTATATTGTTACGTCAATCAAAATATTGGCAAATGGAAATCATCAAGAACGTCAAGAAATTTGAAGCGAGCGATTCTGAACCAACCTGTTCAGCTTTGAGCAGACTGTCAAAGCTTTTGCGAATGGCTTCGACTGTGTTCTTCTTCTTCACTGTCTCCTTGTGCTGATCCGCATCCTTTACTGCTTGTTCAACAACTGCTCCATGAATTTTGACAGACTTGTCTTTTTCATGTCTGTTCGACTCGCTTTCGTTTCGAAGAAAATTCACTATTAACATGCCATCGCTTGAAGAAATGCCCTAAAATCCATAGTTACCAGACGCTATGCTTTAAGCCAGTCGATTTTAGTTACAGCAATAATTTATCATTCCCATTTTTTGAAGGAAATAAAATTATCTCATAGTGAATTCTGTTTACCTAGTTACATCCTTTTCAATTTCTTGAAGACATTTTAGTTGGAATGTGCATTCGCAATTTTGTAATGACTTTGAACAAGTTTTTGCCAGTTTTCGTTCACTTTTCCTATCCCCATATTCATTCAAACTGATCCTGCAGTGTCATTATGGAGTAGGAACTATGGCTTAGGAGATTCACAGCGAGATACAAGAACTGTGTTCATTCTAATGGATGGATTAAAATCGACTGATGGCAAACTCGCATCATAACTGCGCCTCAGTGACCGCAGATTGATCACCACCATGTTTCTAAACTGATTATGATTGGAGGACGGCGCTGTTTTCATGATTTTGTTTCGTTACAATATCAGTGATGCAAGCTAGAAATATTGTTTTGTTTTGCACGGCTTATTGAGTTTTTGAAGACTCAATGCACGACTCAGGCGAAACTCAGTCGATTCGAAAAAGGCACTTGTCTGTTCATGTAATCATCGACCGGATCTACTGCCCTTACAGCGACAATGCTTTTGGAGAGAGAAGCTGTTGAGATTGCCTTGCAGGCTCGAGGAACTGACATTTTCGTGAAAACTCGACGCATAAAGTAGCACTCATATGCTACCTGTCTTCCACAGCACTCCTACCATCTTCTGGAAGTCGCTGTACACAAGCATGACGATACAAGCATTTGTTTCGTAGGGCAGGCGCGGGCTTGTCGGTAACTTCAAGACCAAATGACGGAAGCACCTTGGTATATCGTTATTGAATTACTGCATTAGAAATTTGACTGGCGCCAAGTTGGGTGAATTCTCCCTCAAATACGATATATACCACATTAAACGCTCAAAGGATATCACTAATCCAGAACTGCGATAGCGAAATTGAAAGACAGTCGATGGGCATGACGCTTAATTTTTATTACCAGCTGTAAGCCAATCAATGAAAAGATGATGATAGCCACAATCACATGCTATCACCCAAACATGTCTCCCCATCCCTACTATATTGGTAGGGTTCAGTGCTAGGCATGTGGCTCTGATTAAGCGGGCGATACCACCGAAATGCATTTATGCAATGTCGTACCAATCTCGAAAGGGCTCTCAACATTCTGATAGATTGTATTACGACCATATTAACTTGTCATTTATGAAATTCTAATCAAGAGCGATGTTCAAATTTGTCAAACACAATGTTTACGCTAAGTAAAAATGTTGTCACCGATCTCATATAATGAACGACGGTCATATTCTACTAAGATTAAATTTTCGTTGATTACTTCTCTTAATAGTTGGATTTTACTGTTCAAATTACTATTAACCGTGATTTCATTGTCCGGAAATTATAATTTGTTGTTGATTCGTTTGTTCATATAGGCCTTTTCATAGATTGACAGAAACTCACTTGATCATATAGAAAAGATAAAATATTACATTAATTGAACCAGCAGCCTAACTAGGTGTTAAATTGACGAAAAGATATAAATTAGGCCTTGAAAAGAGAAGTGTTATTTAGAACATTCATAACAGATAAGGATGAAAATAAAAATTCTAGGAATTCATTATTTGCAAAAAGCGATTTGAATAACCTTTGTGTGGTTTCCGTGATTTTCAACAATATCATCTTGGGGCTCAGTGAATTTAGTCCGGCCATCGTTGCCTTCATCATTGGTGATGAAACCAACTTTGGCGTGTCCGTCCTCGAACTCTGAATGAAATTCTTTTAATAGTGTGTGTACAAAAACGGCAAAACATTTACGTATTTCCTTCAATCTATGTACTCTACAACATTTTACTAACAGGATGAACTGAGAAGACTCTCGGTGTTGGTCAATATCTAAGGGATATGTCATGCATTCGTTTTTATCTGACGTCTGAAGTGGTTGGATGCATATCTGGTCTTTACAATGATTCTTTGTGGCCTATCGAAGAACGAAGTCAGTGGTGCTATCCTCTCAGACTAGTCTGTGTCAATTCACCAATTCTGGAGAGATAAAAGGTTTGATGAGCCTCGAGCGTGGGAGCGAACCATCGACCATCGATTGATGGCCACGTGTGTGTTGGGTTGCTCCTCTAACCACTGCGCCACACGCGCTCATCGTTTTGGTAATAAGGATAAACTATCTTTTGCCTCTGAAGTTTATCAATCTATCAGCTACCGTTATTCACCCAATGCACTATAAAGTCATTGGTCTTCCACTGAGCAATGATACTGCTCAGCAGGTCTCGCTCTTCAGCTGTTAGCGTAAAAAGGGAAATACGTATTTCAACGAACGTTGCAATTTAAATTTGAGGCTCATTTGTTGTGAAATACAATAATTTTTTTCTATATCATAATTTGAATTGAGCAGGAGGATCACATGACTCAAAAGGCAACGAAGATGAAGATCTACAACGAGAAATCAGAGACATTATTACAATCAAGATTTGAAATAAGTCACTCCGGGGTAGCAAGGATTGCCAACCCATTTTCTTGGAGCATTAGTTCATGGCGAATCCACAAACTTGGTTATGATCACTTCCAGTCTCCTTGGATTAACTCTTAGGTTTTCAATAATCACATATCATAACGTATTCTGACAATGCGACCCGTTCTATTTCTATTCGAATATCGAGACGCATTTTTTCAAGCGTATAAGCATGGATATTTCTTAGAAATTGTAATGTACTCCACGTACACCTCATTAGGTTCCAGGATTACAGATGTCATCTGTACCGGCATGTCTTCTACTGGACTCCTAAAAGTAACTGTCGCATAATATTTAATCACAAAAGTTGTCTTGGCACCTTGGGATCAATTCAACTGCACTCTTTCTATTCTTTCTCTGATATTTCTCAGTGACATTACCTCAATGGAATGGCCATTTGAGAACATTTTTTAGTAGTGCTCAGTAATTATTCTAATACGATAGTGAACCGCTTTGTGAAAGCTGCTACGATCGAAATAATCACTACTTTCAGTTAGTCGTCCCATGTGAACAACACACGTATGACTTCATACGTTAAAAAGTGAAATTGATACCGTGAAAATTCACGAAGAGTGCAAAATATGAGCGATAGCCGTTGTTTTTTATCTTGATAGTAGGTGTTTAATGATGGGATGACGAATGAAAATTTCTAACCGATAAAGTGCAATTTTGCAGGTCTTTGTTCTTTCAAATACCAAAGTAAAACTACATATCACATTCTCGAACTGTCTACAGTGGTTTTCTCCTATTCCTTAAATATTGATACAGCACCAACACTGCGCATATCAGTCAAACGCACATGTGTCTTCTAACAATTTTGCTTTTTGATTTTTGCTAAATATGTCCCTTATATTGCTGACTCTATTATTTCCGAGACAATCTATTATAATTGAGACTCTAGGTAATTTGATAACGTGTTTTGAGCCTTCTATAAGGCCTGGTATGAGACTTATATAGTACTAGACACTCCTTTGCCTTTCCAGGCTCATCACTAGTACGATGCCTTTCGGTTAAGTCGATTCCTTGCAGGGAATATACCGCTTACTTATGAAGAAATCGCAGCCAATTTAATTCATTCACCGCATATCGAATGACAAAATTTCCTGACATTGCGGTGGGCACAGTAGAGAGCAAGACATGTTATCAGATTATCCGATTATTATTGTTTTTGAGTGAGATCTTCGTAAACACTTGAAGATAAAGGCATGATCCATTCTACCAGCCATAAGCGCTCGACCTTGGTCACTGCGGCCACTGCAATGTTGGGGTATGTTATCACTCGAAATAAGGTGATTTCATATAAATAGGCGTCGACTCCCTCATAAATAAGGTTTTACTCCCTGCAAGGAATCGGCTGAAGCGAAAGACAGCGTACTACTGAAAAGCTCGGAAAGGTAAAACATCAGTCCAGTTTTGTATAAGTGTTATACCAGACCTTATAAAAGGCTCAAAACATGTCATCAGATTTTCAGATCATCATTGTTTTTGGGCGAGCTCTATATTAGCAGTCGAAAGTAAAGGTAAGACTGAAGAGTTTCTAATGCCCACAAGTTGCGCATGCCTTTTGTCGCTTCATCATGATTTCTTAGAAAAGTTCAAAAATTTGACTATAGATACGTTGATAGAAATAATAGCTCGATGAAGTACTATGAAGTGATACGAGTAATAATCCTTCATTAATCAGTGAAGTCAGTTGGTTGTCAAGTGCTCTGCTCCACTTACCGGTAAAATATAGGCTACTTGTCAAAAAAGTGCCCAATATTTCATCGTTTTCGTTCAAAACGAATTCCAAACAATCACCAACCACGTCCTTTCCTAATTCTGTCTTTGACGACTCCATTGTAATGTACGTTGACGTAACCGCTTGGCGCCCATCTGGCCAAATGAGGATGTGCAGGAACGTACCCACTTGGTAAAGGCAATGATTTGATTTCCAGTCCGTTCTGAAACAGTGAGACGAATTGATTTCTAGAACGACACTGTTATTTACCAAAGCTGGAGTTGTCTAATTCACCTCACAATCCTTGCTCTTTTAAGAATTTTTGATTGGAAATCTTCGATGGTATTTCTCATTGTTGACTTTGTCATATTAAGATTACACCTGAAACGATTTTCATTATTGAAGCAAGAATAGATTCGAAATCGATAAATTATTGACTCGAAAATCATCTACAGCAAAAGTCATGTCCAATTCAGCCAGCGTAAAACAGAGAGCAAGTGCGAACTTATACTAAATTGCGCACTTCCCAGTTTGTGGACGAACTTAGAGACTTGACAAGCCAAAAGATTCTAGCCTTATTATCTTTGTTAGCGGCGACTATAAATCTAAATTTTTGAAATTCTATTCTGCTCTCTTTAGAACTGTTTCAAGTTGAGGCCTTAAAAAATGGGAAAAAAGTCGTTCAAGAACCGGTAAAATAGGTAAGACTGCAGTGATATCAAATTTGCCCTATTCACCAAACCTCAAATAGTTTAGAAATTTATTATAAATGCTCTCAATAGTCCAAAATCTTCGGTAAAAAAATGCCCTCAACATTCAAATTATTAAGCTACTTTTGTCGGGGAGAAAAATTTCTAAGCACATCGAGCAACTAGTCCAGCTGTGTCACGATGATGCTTACCATCATACGATGCCAAAGAAAGAAGGTCGTTTGATGCAAAATAATTAAATTGGGTAAATTACTGAAAAGAACTACTGCAGATAACTAAAAACAAAAGTCTTTACTGGGACTTCTTGATTACATTTGTTGCAGTCGCAGTTTCGCGGTGTGAAATATGAACCTTAGGGCCCCGGGATACCGCACTCTGCCGTTAAAAAACTCTGGCAGTAAATAAAGCTAAGATTTGTTATTTCATTCACCGCTTCGGCGTGAGTAAATTCAAAACCTACTTCCGATTCTCAGATCCATTCTGCTGATTAATGATTTTTGACGGACACCAATTAGATTAACACAAAGCTGAGAGAATGGTAGAGCGAGGGTCTCATTGTTACATTGAGGACCTAGTGTACCCCTGGAGAAGGTAGTTGCAGGATTAAACCACATCAGATTCCAGGTTTTCCTCGTATCTCAGCCCTTACGTGACTTGATGTTATACCGTACTCTTTCGTTAGAATATAGATTAGGCACTAAATGAAGTTAGAGATTTCCTTATATTTTTGGTCTCCTCACAATGAGGTCATGTAACACAACTGCTACTTCTATAGAGAAAGATGGCTTAATTTAGAAAGTGATTGGATACTTTTCCAGCTTTGAAAAACTTATATGAAAGTTGAGATTGGAAACGTGCATACGTCACTGCGAACTTGATGTTATTTTCAAATGCATTTGTAAATAGCGAGTTATCTTATCTGGAAACAGTTTGCTCTGTGCTTGTAGAGCATGAATTAGAGAGGCCGTGTAAAGCACAAGTGTTCTTCAGCTTGATCCCACGAGAGCGCAAATCATGCTCCCATATACATTCGTAGTCGACAAGTGGTATGAGAGCAGACTTGTACTAGTAAGGAAAAGGCGCCATCATTATTCTTTGCTAAGCATCCTCAAGCTGATGTATAAGATTAATATGCGTTGAATCCCATCTATGGTGTTTGATGGGTGACGGAGTGACCCATACGAATTGACAAACAATGAGCTTCTTACTATGCATCGCTCATTCCTGGAAATGCTTAACTTGATTCCTTTAGTTCTATTTTCTGTATACGTTGTCTTGAGGAAAACGCATTGATTATACGTTTTCTGGTTAGGAGGAGTGTCGACTTCTGGGTTCGTTTCAAATGATTGACGCTGCACCATTTAATATTGAGAAACCTTACGCCGTGATGACGATATGTTTAGTTGGAGAAAAAACACAAAAATGTGTCATTCGTGAAGTGTTTTATGGGCAGAAAATGTAACTGATAGGTTGCTCTAAGTGTTCCTGGTAGTGAGAGAAAGAAGTTTTAGAACAAGAGCTCGATCATGACATTTTCCTCCGAATTAAAACAATTACTGTAAAGCATTTCACATAGCTCATTGGGAAAAAGCAAGAAACTATGAATCATGTCAGAAAGAATTCATCAATGGAGTAACCAATTACGTTTTTTTATATAAACGACCAGTCATCACACATGATGGATCCCAGTACTTCTCGTGTTCGTTTCCCCTCATTCGTCCTTTGCTAAGCTCATTGAGCATCTTGCATGTTATTTTCGCTGCCTGCTCAAGAATTTCGTCATCTTTACGAATGCTGTAGAATGTTGGCAGAGTCTATTTTCTATACTATTCCTGAGGACAATCGAGCTGGTTCGCTTCTCATCACCCTCTTCTCGAGCGCGTTATGAGCAGTGATATCATAACTACTCTATATTAGACTAATATGCTGTTTTCTTGAGAATAGACGTCAATATTGAGAAAGGAACTGAGTACGCACATCTCCACAGCAGGGCAACAGTCCAGAACTCTTCCACATCCATTTTTGCGTCGAATTTCTATGCCGGTAAAGCACCGAGTAGGCATGTAAGTGATAGTGCGCCCGAATGAGAATCGTCGAGCGGAACGCAACGCATCTGAGTCACAAATTTTCATCTGTAAATAACAGATATCAAATGAAATTGTGGAACGATTCCAAATTGTATAGCTTAAGAGGGAAATCAATTTGAATAAAACAGTGATTTAACAAGTTGTGTAGAAACTTTGTGTCGTTTTGGTATTTTATATTACCTTAGCCATGAAAGTGAATGATTCTTGTATCGTTCAATTACGCATCTTCTGATAAAAATTTCGGTATACAACTTTTCTACACATGATTTTAATATAGAGCTGCCTTGGGAAGAAATTCGCTTGCCGATCTTGCACAAATTGCACGTAGGGGAAAATGCTATTGAAGTGGTGCGCAAAATTAATGGAGCTTGCGGCGATGATGCGATTGCAGGAAGGACGGCTAGGAAGTGATTTGTTTTCTCTCTTTATCTTTCTCTCTCTCTCTCTCTTCTTTACCCAAAAGGTGGTGCGAAGTCATCAAGATTGAAGAAGAATACTTCGATTATCAGTCTTGTCCTTTTCTTCAATCAAAGCTTGCAGAGTTTGGTACGTCGCTTTTCTCAAAATTTGATGGCTAACGTTTCGGTGACCCCATCCTAGTCAAAGCCTAGACGTATTATATTATACCATATCTGATTATTCGGCTAACATTTTGTATACATCAAGAATCCAGTCCAAAACAATTCAATAGTCTGGTCATTTTGGAAAACCCCACTTCCCCCTTTATTTATGCTTATACGGGAGAGGTCCCCGGTCCTTTGTGGCACACTGTGAGAAATGAACCATACTCAGATTAGAAAATGAATGTGAGATATGGTGCCATATCGTTTGTTATGTTCAGGCACTCTCCTCCCCTTGTCAAAATGATTATGGTCCATTTTTTACAGTGTGCCACATTAGGACCGGTGATCTATCCCATACGAGTATGAAAAAAAGTGGTTTTTCCAAAATGACCAGGTCATTGAACTGCTCTGTAATGGATTCTTGATGCATATGAAATATCAACCGATAATCAGGTATGGTATGATACAATATGTCTAGGCTCTGATCGAGGCGGGGTCGCCGAATGTTAGACGTGAAATTAAGAGAAAGGTGGCTTACCAACCTTGTGCAACTTTTGATTGAAGAATAAGACAGTTCGTAAAAAATTGAATTTCTTCAGTCATGCCGAGATTTAGGGAGAGTCGGACTTATGAGTTATTAGTTGTCTTTCGTTCGGAGCAAAGTGTTGCAAAATTCATTTCAAAAATTCAACAAAGCGCAAACTTTTCACACAACTCATTATATAAAATGTGGTCACCTTAGACCAAAGATCAGTCGGAAAATTGAAAGAATTAACGAAAATGGACTAATTTGTGTGAGTGAAATCACAATTTGACAGAAAGTCGGCAATAGTTAAGATAGAAAATAAAACGGTACTCCGGAACAGTTCTAGAAAAATGAAAGTGGAGATTATGTTCTAAACATTGAAGACGATAACGATGGTGATGGCAGCATGATCATTTACGGTATACAGTTGTTTGCTTGTTGCTTACGATGATTAGTTTCGTAAGATTTTTTCGGCATTTCGAATCAATGAGTTTCATAATCGTTAGAATCTTCATCCTATATGACTCCAAACAGCTCTATCATTGTCTCATCAAAGTCCGCGATTTCAATATTGATGGAAGGCTTCTAAGAATCACTCAATACATTGAGTAACTATCGTGAAAATATTTGGATTTTCTAGTATTTTTGCTGCGCTTTTCGCAGTGTTGTTATCATTCATATATTCCTAAGAGAATTGAGTGGTGAGCAAAAACAATGGCCTCAGCTGTGAATCAAACCCGCGTTTCATCCTATCCGGGGACGCATGCCCTACCCACTACCACCACATTTGTGCCACCACTCAGCCATCTTAGGAATATATGAATGATATTAACGCTGTGAAAAACGGTGAATAAAAATACTAGAAATTTTGAATAATAGTTATCACAATGGCTGTCAGCTTAAGTGGGTTTATAAAGCGAAATCGCATACCCGACCACCTGTTGAAGGTTGGTGGCTTATAGCTAACATAGAGATGTTGAAGAATGAGTGGTCGGGCAAATGTGCCTATGGTGTGTAGTGGTAGAGCATGCGTACCTCGGATAGGGTGAAACGCGGGTTCGATTCCCGCCTGAGGCTGTGTTTTTGCTCACCACTCAATTCTTTTAGGAATATATTTTGAAAATAGTTTCGATACCTAGTGTAGCGCCAACAGGAGACGACAAATTAGAAGCTATACGAATGTTAAAAATGTGGACCGTAGAGGAACTTCAACGCTCTGACTCTTTGACATTAAAGCAATACTGGAAAGAAATTAACACACCTGTTCGTCTGAGAACGGCTTTGTATTTGCCATGAGACATTTATTGAATTCTTCGTCGTAGTCTTGTTTCCATCCTTTCCAGCTTAACAGTTTAAGTAAACAACTTTTTTTTAGACTTAGTTCTGATCAGTCAATAAATGATAAACGCTGCTGGCTTTGCTGTGGCGCAGTAGCTTCGTCGTAGCGGGAAGGTGTTTGTTGTGTGAGAATGACGACTGGATATTTCTATTTTGAGACTAAATTGGAAATTTCCATTCGAGAATTCTGTTATAAGTGAACTAGTGTTATCACTTACAGCCGCCCCAATAGCATATTAGTCGTGAGGTGACAAACCACCATGAGATCCACATGCGTTAGCTGTCGTTTATGACTACAATTTGGAGCAGCTTACGGTGATCCTAAGAAGGAAGGTGGAAAAGGTCTTTCTTGGCCAGCATATAACCACGTTGATAGAAATTTGTCTTCGAGTTTCTGGATTCTTTCCAGGTAAAGTTGCATGGGTATTCGATGGTTTGTTCAATGACTGCATGAACTGACACCACATATTGGGGGGAATCCACCGTTTCCTTCCCTAATATCTAGCCGCCACCTTCGGAGCTCCTTAGAATTTAAGACACATGTGGATTTCGGCTGCCGCCCACAGACTTTGGGCTCTGACTGGATATACTAAATGTAGCCAAGGACGACTCTTTTTAGAACTCTTGATTAGCTGTGGCATCGCATTCTCAGATCTACACCACACGTAACCATTTTTCAGCATGTGTTAAGTCGAGGCAGGTTTTCATAGATGTGCTTTGTGCAAAGCCGCCTACCATGGAAACATGGATGTGTTGTTGAAGGGTGAACCATCAACAATTTGTATTCAGTCAATTAAATAATGTTACTTCTTCATTATAAAATCAAGTTCCAGGGTTCCACATGCTCCTCGAAATTCACTTGCGTGAAGTCTTGACAAAAGCTTGAGAATTTTCCAGTGTTTCTTACTAATGTTGTCGGACACTGGTTGGATCTATTCGCTCACTTGTATTTCGTAATAATAGTGTTGAAGAGTGCTCACGTAGGACTGGCATTAAGGAGCCGATTTCAGAGAAGTCCGGATTTCCGATTTAGGTGTGCTGACGGCTTTGATGGGTTTGTGGCAGGGGTGAATCAGGACGTGGATACTTTGTACCGCTCGCGTAATAAAGGGAATCGCTGTCATTGCACAAACCGCTTTCAAGTGAGCACTATAGGTAAAAATTCTTTTCGCTCACAGTAAGATAGTCATTTCGTATTTTTTCATGACAATTCTTCTTGGCTCCTAATTCAGGCAACCAATAGGGTCGTGACCGTGAGTTCCCTAAAAAGGAAGTTTTTCTCGTTCAGCTAGCCGATGTTATCGATTTTGTATTTGTTTTATTGACTTACCTAAACAAAGCCTTTCTTCAAGTCGTGTCACAGCTGCGCATTCTACATAGGTTTCACAAAAACGCAATGAGTAGAGCTGAATAAATTTAGAAAAGTTCAAAATTAAAGCGCAATTTTAATCTGATCGGTGAATTTTTGTGAAAAACAATTTGAAATTTCAAAGTAGTTTTTGGAGAAAACAGAATTTTCATCGACATGAATCCAAGTAAAAACGCCTCACTTCTGGATTCGCTGCAGAAGTTATCAGTGTCAAACCCAACAAGCATATAAACTGCATCTAATCGAATCAGCAGTCGATGTTGCAGTGAAATTTTCTGAAGAGTGAAGTCTAGAATAAAAAGTCTGATCCACGATAACACTTATCAAAAAAAGAACAATAATACATTAAAAAACCAAAGGAGCGATCATGAATGAATAATGGGCTACGTAACATTGATGATAATCACTGATGAGATTAGATTAATGGAATTGGAACGATATGCGTCTCTAACATGAGCCCATCAACTTAATTCGTCTATTTTAATTAATTACAACATGCTTAGACACTTCAGCACTCGTGGTCATCCAATTCTCTTCGACGAAAGCTGCGTGACGTTCCAGTATGTGTTATATCTTAAAACATTTTCCAATGGTTTTTTACGGTATATTCTCTAACATTAACATGAGACGGCTCCAGAAACCGTATAATCGTTTTGAGAAATGTAAGTAGAGAGCCAGAGAGGGTCAGACTGTACAACGACGCTATTGCATTTTTGCCAAGTCGACAAAAGTGCATCCGGCTGTCTGAAGAATAATAAAGCATTAGACGCTGATACATCCTAATAGATAAGTGTTGAGTGTAATTTCATCTGTTGTATTGTAGATTTGATGGAATGTACACTTTACATTTGCAATAAGTTTCGACGATCTATCGATCCTGATAATCCTTGAGGCAACCCTATATAATTTTACTGAAACTGGAGCGATGTACGGCTTTGTTTATCGGGTAGTGGCACTGAACAGACCATATATGCGTTGCAGAACACCTCTAACCATTGTGCTGCGCTCACCGAAGGAACCCAATTCACCGGGAAAAATTGGACAGAGTATGGAAGAAAAAACGAAAACTTGCCAGAATGCCAGTACTGCAGTTTGGTGCGCATTGTTAACATTAAGATACAATCAAAAAAAAGTTCAAACGCAACAGCAAAGCAGCTCAAAACTCTCGAAAGAATGTTCGCGAAAGGAAAAGTAAGCCTAGATATGGAGCTCTCTGAGAGAACAAGCTCTTTTCGAAGGGCAGCAGTGCTGAATTGATCGTTGAAGACAACTTATCGTGAGCGGAAGAGAATGTAGCGGCGGAACTGTGCTTGATTGCGCAATGATCAAATGGTAATCGTGCTGATCATTGAGTTGTTCGCGAGCGAATATATCGGTCAGGTCTCTACTGGGTCATGCGAGCGCGAGAGCTGAACACAGATGGGTTTTCATTCACATGAAAAACAGCGTGAACACATTTCGCATGACATATGTAATTTCACTGTCTTTTGATAGAAAGCTTCAATTGACATATCTCAAGTGTTGTAGAGTTTTTTCAGTGTCGTCCCGACACTGTCAAAGTTCTTGTTTCTTAGAACAGATTATCTGGAAACACTTTCGTCCGAACCACTGATAACACAATGATTCGAAGTGCTTATGCTAATCGTAAGGTCATTAACCCACAAGGGGCGACGTATACCTGCTGAAGATAGACGACTTTTTGAGACTCCTCACTTCGCTGCATAAAAGTTTTCTTTTAGACATTTGGTAGCCATTAGGAAGCTTGAACTCTCTGCGATTTAATTGATCTGTTCAGTTTTGGAAAAAGAGTTTTTATTACGTTGCAGCAGCGAAAACAAATTTATGTTTCACACTTAATTTTCTTCATTTACTCGGCTAGGGCTTCGATATGGCTGTTCACTGAATCTCACAAATCATTGAATAACCCAATCACGGGAATTTTTATAATGCAATTGGTTGTTTTGAAAGTTACCATCAGAAACGCTGTAAGAGCGAAAAGGAGTTCATATTCACGCCTAAAATGTTACTCCGCCGCTTGGAACATCATAGGTGGTTTTATACTGGTAATTGATAGGTAAATTTATACGTCAGAGGTATCTTATCGTTACATAAATAATGGAATATCACAAGTGAAGCTTTTTACAAAGATTTTTTTATATAAAGAACGACTACTTCCTTTGCAATCCTTTTTTTTCAGCGGGAATACCACGTCCTTGTGAAAAATATCATAAATTTTCAACCACTATTGTGCACTTGTATCGCCTCTCTTGCGAGAACGTAGCTTCCTTTTCTACAGCTATGCATTTCTAACAGAGGTCTATGTAGAGGTAATTCTAAAATCTAGCTCGAGTAAGTGTAGGAAGAGCGCGCATTCATCATTGCGTATGACACGATGCTTCCCCTATTAGCACCCTACATTCGGAAAAAGAAGTATTTTCCGTCTCTTCTAGACATTTCGGTAGTCATTCGATAGCTTAAATGTGGAAATTTTGTAGGTGTATCTTGTTTTTCGAAAGGTCCTCACATTACGCTGTAACAGTGATAAGAAAAGACTTATCTAACACTCAAGCATCTTTCGATAAGCAAAGCTTTTCCAAAAAATCAGCAATCTTTCATGGCCAATTCTAGCAATTTAATAGCGCTTTGGTTTCTTCAGAATTCTCTCTGTTGCGCTTACAACACTGAAATCAGATTGCATTTCACATGCGGCCGCGCTATGCCTTCCACCGGTATGTGGATGGATATTGCAAACATGGCATCAAGGCCGGTCGCCGTGCAATAACCGCTCGACAGCTCAAATTTCGTGGATTCCAATGGCTTGCTTGCCTTTATGAAAAAAATGCTCTTTGACGAGCTGCAGCAACAGGAATAAAACTGTATTGCACATTTGAGTATTTTCGCTAAATACGGCTTTTTCTCTCGAGTCTTTCATACCCATTCGTATAGTGCAAATTTTGATAAATTCACTGATATGCTTTTGTTTCTGAGATAGACATCCGTAATGCGTCGTTACAGCTGAAAGAATATTGGGTTTTACACTCGGCGCGCACCAGACGACACATGTAAACTGCGCTATCGCGAATAACACGGCGTCGGAGTGTGAAACTCTTTTAGACTGTAACAACGCATTGAAACGTCGCTCGTAAAAACCAAACTAATCACTGTGATCGTTGAGATTTGTGCTATCGAATGGTGCGTGAAAGTCCAAATGAAAACCTCTGTCCAGCGAAAGATGCTTTGAGTGTGAAAAGAAATTTTCGTCACCTTTATGGCATAATACAAAAACCATCTAAAAAACAAAACACACTCCTTCCGATTCTTGATAGCCAAACTGCCAGATAATTGCTAATACCTCAAAACGGATAAAAAATTCCTTTTAATGAATATGGGTGCGGATAGGGGTAAAAGTATCGAGAATGCTTTCCTGGAGACACATATTTCTGACCGATAGTTTGTACAATGCCGATGTTCCAAGCCTTTTATGCAAACAGCGGTCTGTCCCTTCCCGCTCACGATTTTTCCACTATCCATTAGTACTCAACCTTTTCTCACGTATGTCAGCTCTGAATGATCAAAAATAAACGAACGATTAATATAGACTTAGTTATAGTGAGGAGCTTTCAATGAACAGTTATCGAATACGGCATGCATAATCATTTTTGACAAATTACCAGCTGTTCTTCAATTTTTTGCTCACTATGATGACTATTGTGTCTTGTATAAAACTAGGGAGAAGCAAAACTGAAGAATTTCCCTAGTGATCTCCATTGTACAATCCAATACAATGGATTGAATGCCAAATTCAGTAAGATTGCGTAGTAAACAGTTTTTATGTGCAGAAGACACGTGTAACTAAGTCAGAAGCATATGAGCGAATAGAGAAAATGTTGTTTCATCAAAGTAGTATAAGAATTCCGAAATTGTAGCCAAACGAAAAAAAAAACCTTTAATCAAACACGAAATTTGTGCAATTACTCTGCGCGCATCGATTTCTGTAGCCGTCCGTTAGCGATCAATTCAGTCCACTGGAGTACTCAATACCTTCATCGTTTCGAGTTGCAAATAGCTGCCGGACTCATTTGAGCAGATGAAAACAGTGACTTGCAATGGGCAGACTCCACAAGCCATAGCAAGTCAGATATAGTCAAATCATTTCCATAACGCTATGAATGGAGTTAATCTCAGGACTGCCCTATGTTTCCTAGTACTAAAGAAGAGATTTATCAAGGCTAAACGCTTCACCTTTAGCCTTTTCGGGGCAAGTGTTCAAAATGCAGTTCATCGGATATCCGCAAATGCTGAATGATATCGAAGAGTGGTACTGAAAACTCTGAACCTTAGACGAGAGTCGAAGCGTTTTGTCACTCATACCGAGGTTGTACACTATCACTCTTTCAAATCACTTATCAATTCACTAATCATTTTATAAAGTCAGAATGTAACGAACACTTGGTAATCAGATATTTCTTGCACATATCCTTATTTTCCTGTTAAATTGATACTACGCCATGGGGTGGAGAGCCTGCAGTCACGTGGGTGCGCCTTGGATCAACCACGTGCAAGATTCCAAGAATAATCGACTGGATGGACCAGCTTGCTATGGTATCCATGATTATTACGAGACAATTAAGCAGCAGTCAAAGAAAGATGCAAGATCCTCTAAGACCTTAGTGGCGATGAATACAAAGAAGCAATTCGATGCTAGAAGTGTTGGGAGCCGGCATTTGGCATGACGACGGTCATGTAGAAGTGCAAAAAAGAAATATTGCTGCACCCATAATTTGTGAACAAGAATGCTGAGTAACTAAGCATGGAAATTTCCTTTCTCGCTCTTCTCACTTTAAACTTGAAAGAGTTCTTTCCAAACAAGTGTGGTAGCAAATCATCCAGCGATGAAGGCATGGGGGACTTAAATGGCTCCATTAGAATCGAATCAGTGACCATGTGCAGTATATTTGTGCAGTAACTACTCCTATTACGGCATGTGTACAAGTTGTGGCTTTGTTTAAAGTTATCGACAACAGCAGAAGATTTTAGGGATGTCGAAGAGATTCTAACTGAAGGTTTCAAAAAATTACGGAGACAACAGCTTAATTCTTAGTTGGATATGCTATTCTGAAGCCTTTGTAAGTCATTCAGAATATGAACATATATCAGAAATGGTGACCAAAGCATTGAAGGGCACAGTGATAAATCAGAAAACTCTTTCCAAACAACTGCAGCTGAAGAGTCAAGAAGTTGGAGAAATTGTAGCTTCGGAAACCTGCAACACTGTCGCTGAGTTACACTAGCAGCATCGATTTGCTTAAAATGACAACGAGAAGGTTGTACACTAAAGGGACGGTCGACCACATTTACTATCGCCGAGCTCATCGTGAAGCTCCGCAGTGAAAGTTTTCATATGCGGTGCTCACATTCTTCTCTAGAGTCAGAGGATGCTACCACAGCTGCCAAATTGCAATAAAGAATAAAAGACGATTTCGATCATGGATTTTGTTTCGCATGAAAACAGAATGAAAGAAAGTATAACCGTAGGTTTATACAAGTAATGTTCACTTCTTCATTTCAAGATGTGTTTAGATTCAACATAAGAAAACATGAGTTTGGTTGACTCCATTGCCTTATTCCCCCGTCAGGTAGAAGGGATAGTTGTTGGTAAAAGCAACTAAACACAGCACATAATTCAGAGTTTTGAGTGTTTTACTTCAAAAATCATTTTATTTGACCGCCTATAGCGGTGGCATGCCTTTACAATAAGCCCTAATGTAGAGTGGTATGCAAAAGCGCTTGCGTCAACTAGAATTCGAACCCAGATTTCACTCTTTCCGGATAGCGTGCTAAACCGTAACACTACCTACGGCCGTTTTTGACACCACCCTTTCTCCGCTGCGACGCGTCATCTGTCATGAGGCAACCGTCCACGGTCTGGCGTGGGCAGTCTTTATCGACATTGAACCCACTTAATGCTAACGATATTTGGTTTCGATAATCAATCAGAATTCACTTTATTTAACCGCCTATTGCGGTGGTATGAAATTTCACTCTTTCGGGAGAGCGTGCTGAACCAAATCGGGGTTCAAATCCCAGCTGTAGCAAACGGTTTTGCACACCACTCTACATTGCTGGGTTTATTGTAACATCATGCCACCGCAATAGGCGGTCAAATAATTGAATGAATTCTGAATGAATCAAAACTCAATATCTGTCAGCATAAGTGGGTTTAATGTCGATAGTGACTGTCCACGCCAGACCGTAGCGGTTGGCTGTTGACAGATGTTAACGTTGTAGCGTAGAAAGAGTGGTGTCTAAAACGGGCGCCGGTAGTACAACGTTTCAGCATGTGTTCCCGGAAAGAGTGAGATCTGGGTTTAAATCTCAGCTGACGCAAACGTTTTTTACACCCCTCTACGGTATTGGGTTTATTTTTACTTCATCAAAAAACGTTATTTAATTTTGGCTTGAACAAGCTGTAGCACGGAAATGTTTTGGTAGAATGCGGGGTCTGCCGAAATTTTGTCTCTGGCAGTTGTTTAGAAAGGATACAATTCATTTCGAATCTCAGCAGGAACCTATTTTGAACCCGATTCAATGACAATTGAAGTATTAGTTGTCATGTATGCAGCTTAGAATATAATACACTATCACTTGTTTTCCTTGAAATACACCACTTAAATTCAGTTGTAATACAAAAGCGGTGAAGTGTTTGACGTCAATCAATTATTTATGGATCAGCAGTGCATTCCATCTTATTTGCAGCGTCATAGAGGTGATTAGATGCCTAATTAATCCATATAGTCATTCCACACCTCACTGATCAATCAAATCGGTTTTTTTGATCTTTTCCGGCATATCTGCTAGCAATGTCTCCATTTTGAATTGATAGACGGTTTGGCAAGATATCTGAAGTGTAAAGCTTTTGGAGCTGAGCAATCTCTAAGGGATAAACCATTCATTTGACCTCATTACACAATGTCAAAGGTGTTGAATGCATGTGTGTGTCTGTCATATGCTTGAACAGTGACAAGTCTGGTGCCATCAGCCGACCCAGTGGGATGCAGATGAGGTGAACAAGAGGCGCCGGGTCATACCAGCAAGCTTGTGTGTATTGTACGAACCTCTACCTTTTGCGCTAAATACTTCCCATCTATTATACAAAGAGATTAAACTCTCAACCAGCCTTTACATTAGTAATAATCATGCACATATGAATTATTCGATAAGCGAAGAATTCACAGGTGTTTGAATGCTGTATTGGCATCTATATCAATTACTCAGCGCTAATACGGGTTTTTTTTTCCACACGAACAAATTGAATACAGTGTCTGTACCACCGAAGTAGAAAACACCAGTTCATCTTAATTGTGCCCAGTCACGACAAATATTAGGTGTAGGAGTAAAATCTATTCGACTACTTTACAATAATTCAATAACATCCTTTCATTATTATTTGAGCCAACTTGTCATGTGGTCTGGTAACGGCTCTTGTACAGCCCGATACACGTCTTTCGTCCTTACAGACTCGTCAGCCGGGCAGAACCCGTCGTTTGTCGATCTTTTCATAGTCAATTCTCTCGGAAGCCTTACACTCCTTATAGAGAGTCATCGACGACGCACGCTTTACACTCGATGTCAAGTGTGGCCTTCACCTAACCTAGAGTGTTGTCCCCTCGATTGCTCATTGGCTGGTACTTTCATCATAATTATACCTTTATTATGAGTGCTTTGTTTAGACCACGCTCAAATTTCAATATATCCTTTCATTATTATTTGAGCCAACTTGTCATGTGGTCTAGTAAAAGCTCTTGTACAGCCTGATACACATGTTTCGTCCTTACAGACTCGTCAGCCGGGCAGAACCCGCCGTCTGTCGATCTTTTTATAGTCAATTCTCTCGAGAGCCTTACACTCCTTATAGAGAGTCATCGATGACGTACGCTTTACACTCTATGTCAAGTGAAACCTTCACCTAATCCAGAGTGTTGTGCACACAGAGTGTGCAAGAGCCCTACCAGACCACATTACAAGTTGGCTCAAATAATAATGAAAGGATATATTGAAATTTGAGCGTGGTCTAAACAAAGCACTCGTAACAAAGGTATAATTCAATTACGGTTGCTTCAAACATTAACTAATCAATTAAAACAATTGCTCAGACTAATTGTAACAAATGAAGTGCTTTAGTGCTTGAAATATATAAAAGCATTGTAGCTTCTGAATGGCTTCATTAGAACTTACAATGTAACAAAGAACTAGATCTAGCCCATAGTTATTCCATTACCCACTAATATCAAATCGAACATCAAAAATAGCCAAGGTCTCAGAATAACTTCAATTTCAATATAATGGTAAAACTTCGAAAAAGTAAGAAAGTCTGCTTATTATCATCTTTGTCGCAACTACTTTCTTAATTTCTTAATTATTTGCAGCAATTCAAAAGAATTCCGCGAGCACAGCGAGACTTAAGCTCTGTTACGAAATAATTATTGGGTGATTCGAATTACAACTGAATTGTGTTTCAAATTTTGCTTACATCTTAACAGCAGATTTTTTATCCAAATACCGTACTATTTTGAATCACTGAGAAATTTATTTCATGCGATTTTGCTCCACAGAATTAAATCATAGCACGGATTGTGAGTCTGCTAAATTTCGAAGAATGGAGTTTGAGATATCTACAAAGAATCTTAAAAGATCTGCTTCTACGAATTCAAATTCGAACGTAGTGCAACCAACGACCAAACGTATTAATGGAGTTCAGGATAGAGAAAAAGGTAACAGATAAAGGGTGAATTGTCTAATGTTGGTCTGGAAAATGTCGTTGTGATGGGCTCCATATTGAAGACGAGAGAAATCGTTAAAGCTGTTCTGCCACTGGCGATGATTTGTAAGATTTGATAGAAGCAGATGCAAGCACAACTATTTGAAAACTTGCAAGAAACATGAAGCAACTGTTTCGGCTGATTCGAGGAATTTAAAGATAATTGGAAAGTCGAAGAAGCTCGACATATAGGCGCCGGTCGATATGAGTGACAATCAAAGAGACCGCCATTTCGAACTAGTTCCTCGACTCTATCGTAACTTTCAAAGGGAAATGAACCTTCCATACTATACCGCAATGATCGCTCACACGCTGATCGCTTGATGTGTTACTGCTGATTCAATCCATCGCCATTTCTTCCTTAATTAGGTGAAACCATTGCGAATACGGTAATACGTAAGCTCAGCAAATTGAGGAAATGCACCATAAGTTTTAATTCTCATCTGGTGTTGTTTGACAGAAAGCTTTTAGTTATTCCTGATGACATGCAGCGGTATGTCGCACATCCCACCCTATAGAAGTTGAAAGAGCTAGGCTAGAAAACATCAAAGGATAAGGCATCCAGCTCTCAGAAATCATCAATTCGTGAGGAATGTGGTAGCATTCATCAATCATTAAATATGGAGGTGATTAAGTGCATATCTGACCTTCACAATGACTTAGGGTGACCTGTGATGGTATCCCACTGCAGCTTTCCCAGTCTACTATAAATTTGCTGAATTCTTAGATGAGAAAACCTTGATGATCCTAAGAATATGAATTCGACTCAACGGTCACGTGTGCGTTGCAGAGGATCTCTAACAGTGGCGTGACGAGCTTCACTGGGTTCCAAAACTAGGCATCAGCCTCATGCAGTGAGATCTCTTGTCTATTGACTTACTTCTCAACATTGCGATAACGTTTTGAGAAAGACACGGCACATTGAAAGTAGTAGCAGACACTAAAGCAGGAAATTGCCGTCCCTCTAGAAATAGAGCGATTTAAAAGACACTTTTTCTCTGAAAATACAACGTGCGTCATAAAGAGAGTATATTACGGCCGCATTGAAATTTTTTTTTTTTAAAGGTTTTTCAGGATTTAATAGCTTCGCAGAAATTTTTAGCTCTTCCATAGCTTTTTATACCAGCACTATTTCTTCTACATGCTCCACTAATAGATATATTGTGAGGATGCTGGCATTTCATTTAATCCATTTCAACGTAATCATTTTTTGAGTGTTTCAAAATTCCACGTGTTGTTTCAATTGCTGCTAAAAGGTTTTGACTATTTTATGAATGCGGTAAGATGCTGGTTGAGGTGATTCTCTTTGCGATCTTGGGGAGCGCCGACCTAATTCGCGGAACATTCGCTGATAGTGTACGTTACTTATCACTGCGCTATTCTTCTCCCCATTACTGACTGATATGTCATGGATTTTTTCAAACAAAACCTTACAACATTTCGAGATTATTCGAGCTTATGGAATTGATTTTGCATTGAAATTAGAGGATATTGCAATCAGAAAATGTTTTTCTAAGCTTTTACAATGTTTGACATTCCACTGCTACAGATTTTAAGAATGGCTTTGATCAAAGATCCAAGTATAGATTCATACACCTCTAGCGATACTTGATAAACTCGGATGCGTATTATACTGATTGGGTATTCATCACGCCGAGAGTTTTGTGTTCCAAGAGCTGCCTCATAATTTCTCGCGCAATACTGTTTTGCTCAGTGTTTTTTTCTATTTCAAGTCCGGTTGTTGCCAGAAGTGGTGGTATATTGAAAGATGTTCTAGTGCTTTAGCCAAGTGCTCAAGCAGTGCCAACAGAAACCCGAAAAGGACAAAATTTAATCAGAGCCCAAGTACCAGAATAAGATTATTATGCTCTCGAATTCTGGAATTGGCTGAACGTGTTGTTGTGCGAACTTCACGATAACAAGCAGACAGTCAATGTCGACTTTTACGGGGAACATCTCCATTGTTCGAGACAGTGCTAGAGAAGCGTCCGAAACAACTCAACGTCACCTTTCTGAGGCGTAACGCTCGATCTCATACTGCAAGATCGACCACATCTTGGAAAAATTGAGCTGGCGACGGTTTATGAGCCGCCTCCAGCAAATATGCTCCTCGTGCTCTCCCGGGAGAGACTGGCAAGCTACCCTTGAGTACCCAGCTCTCAGTTTTAGAGCTCAGTGAGCGACATGATGACATCAAATACTAAAAACAATGGAAAAAAATCTCCATTTCTCACTCTCAAATAATAGCTCCATTTCCTTTGCGAATTACAACCCGTAATTTTTCAAATGTTTTTCTTCACCTCTATCGAAATAACTCTGTTGGATGTACCCTTCTCTTTAAGTGTTTTTGTGTAAAGTGTTGAGACTTCGCTCAAAGCAATATACTACGAGAAACTACGCAAGCTACGAAAACTGCTCTACACACTGACATGCTTTTCGGCTTCCAGCGAACTATACGCGTTATAGAATTGAAGGCGAAAAACGAGTGTGAAACTTAATTTTTGATCTCCATGCTACAACGTTATGAAGAAGTGTTTCTAAAATTCGACCACTTTGAACTGTAGCCTCAGTTCTCAGCTTTCGAGTGGCTGCTAACAATCCTATAAAAATTCTCTCCAGCGAATGAGATCGGTTTTTCATTTGTTCTTTCCTAATTACAAAGAACGATTTCTGATAGATAGTGATAGAAACCTGATAATAATACTTGTACGAAATGGTCTGCTGTATTCCTTGCCAAAATACTAAATTTTTCGAACACTTTCAAGCATTTCACGTTGAGACGATTGAAATACTTTTGAAAGAATTTTTGAAAATACAATGCTTGTGTTGAACGTTTTTAGGAAGTCAATACACGCAATCACATTTTACATTCATATAAGCATTTATAAATCACAGAGTGAGGCAGGCAGTTGCTACCATAAAAAGGAGACCATAATCATCGCATTTTATCTCGACATAAAATGAGTCACAATAGGCGAGGTCACTGGTTACTCCAAACATCTGATTAACCGGGTCAGTGGAGTCGTCGTTCACTTAATGCAAGTGATAATCAATCAAGTGCTTTTAGCGACGGAGATAATCGATGAGTATTGTAGGCGTTATCACAACCGTTCGCTAAAAAAACATCAAGACAGAAAATTTTGCTGAATTGAGACTTCATTAATTTGCTTTGTTTTTTTGATGTTTGAAATTCTTCGTCGAAAAGCTGAAGACTCTGAAGATTCAAGCGTTCAGCATCGTGAGCCGCCAAAGGATACACCGTAAATGATCCCCCATTCATAGCATCTTAGAAGATGATTAGGTGAATATTTGGTTTATGATGTGATTTGTCAGTGGATACTCTCTATATCAAATGTTTAATCCTTCTACAGAAAGACTGATGTAACTTGTAACGTAAGTTGCTCAAACTTGGAGTGATGAAGCACAATTTATCAGGGGTGTAGTTTGAACCAAAAGACCACGTTGATATCGGATCACCTGAATCGATCTTTGAGTTCTAAAAGCTGTGTACACTGCTCACGGAGTGGTGAAAGCTTTACACTTAGTTTTCCTTGTTTTCAAAACTTATGATCCATCTACAGCTTTTTTTCTATATGGTCAGCGTGGAAAAAGCTGATATCATCAGAAACAGTCATTAGCAATACCAAATGAGCTCGTGGTTGTGGGGAACAAGTTGCATTAACAGACGAACTATTTTTAAAAAATCATGAACGTCTCACATGCTCTTTATCTTTGAAGAACGGCTGTGAAATCTTATTTCCATGATTACTCGCTATGGCCGAACAAAAGTATTTATAGAAATTTAGGTTTTTTCTCTCAATTTATACCACTACCTTTACATCACGGGAAGCTAAATGGTGAATAGTAAATTTTTGAGAATATGCTTCATAAATTTCATAATTCAAAAACGGAGTGCATGTGACGCAGTGGTTAGAGGTGCCCTGCGTCGCACACGAGGTCAGTGGTTCGACCTCGCGCTCATGGCTCACCAAGCCATCCATCCCTCAGGGGTCGGTAAATTGGTACCAGGCAGGTCTCAGACTTGTCTGGGAGGATAAGCAGCACTGACTCGGTTCAGCGAGAGGCCTCCGCGAGTCAATGTAAAGGCCAGATATGCATTCAATCACCTCCAACGAAGTTAAAAATTGAAGTCGAATGCATGGCGCATCCCTCAGTTATTGATCAACGCCTAGAGCTTTATTTTTAGCTTTATGCTTCATAAGTGAACCTACAGGTAGATTATATCATGTCACAGGACATTTGAACGAAAGTGGAAGAGTTAAACTGGAGAATGGTCACCCGAACAAATAGACGCACACTGTGAGATAACCTTCCACAAAATGGTCAGCTGTGTTCCTACCTGATGTCACTCAACTGGATATACCAACGGAAACGATTTATGAATCCCAGAGTGAGGCAGACAGCTGTTACCATATCAAAGGCAGACCATAATCATCGCACTCTAACATAAAATGAACGAATGGGAGATTTGCTGTGCTTAGAGTTTGATATAATTAGCCATCTCTCTGTTCAAGTCGTATGAAAATGTAGAAGAGTGTATAAGTCGTTGCTAAAATTAAAGCAAAATGTGCCTGATAATTGTTTTTGAAGTCATGCAAAACAAAGAAAAATGTTTCACATTTGAAAAGGATTCTCTCACAGACCTGCATCAGTTTAGAAAATGTTTCAATAGTTCCGCTTTATAGCTGAAAATGATCAATCATGTTTCGCGCAATCTTAGCAATAAAGACGAGGTAAAGATGAAATGGAAGAAGAAAATAGAAGGAAAGTAAAACGATAGGAAAACCTTCTGTTAGCACATTCCCTTGTAGATTGTAAAGCTATGGCAAAAGCAAGGAGACATGACCTTATGAATGAGCGGAGCGATGGCCTCGGTAGCGTAGCGGTATCGCATGCTCCCGTATGAATGGAACGCGGGTTCAAGTTTTGCTTTTCACAAAATCATTGAATATTCGACTGCAGCACCATTGCGCTGCTGAAAGCGCGAAAATAAAAATCGTGTAGAAAGTGTCTTATTGAAGGTTTCGAATGTTACGCTCAGAATGAAGTGAGAATTTTTTCTGATTGGCACTCTACACTAGGAGCGAGAAAATATCATTTGTTCAAAATGAGCGAACTTAAAGGTTGGCAGAAAAAAATAAGAAATGTGATGACAGTGGATTATAACGTTGCCACAATAGAAGATATTTCCCGTGATAGCAATATCAGACACTTTGCTCTGAGTAGAGGGAGATCACACCGGCAGCTATGATGGTCCATGACAACAAAAGATAAAGTTTTTGTTTAACTAAAGAAGGAAGAAACATCTCTAACAGTTGTATAGAGGACAAATTAACGACATTACGCGTTTTTGTAATTCCTCATTGATCATTCTCGTCTTCATCTTCATCAATCCTCGTCTTACTGTTACTGTGAAAGTTTTCCGAGTATCAAACTACAATAGAACGCTGAATTGCATCATTTAGAGGACCACGCAAAACATGAACAAACTCGGCATCTTTATCAGGAATTTTGGAGATAACAGTAATTGATTCCAAGCTGTCTTTATTTCTCTAAAGCAAACGAAGCTCACTGATGACCTCTGACGCGCGAAGCATAGAAATGAAGATTTTACTGGAGCTCGTTTTGATATTGAATAAAACGATTCTGTAAGATATACAATGAATCTTGCAAAGAGCATGCTAGCAATAAATGTCAATGCAATCAGCCAATAGCTCAAATTTATCGAAGCTGAAGTAGTTCGAATAAAATCACAAAACGTGAAAGTCATCCAAGCAACGATCCTTGGAGTCGGTAATCGTTCCAATATATTATAAAGGCCTTCTCCACATTATCACAAGCATTAGTAAGATGGAAAACCGTGTATCAAGTTTACACCTAATTGAGGCTTTGCCTTTCCTTCTCAATAGGACTTGAAATGAGGTAACTTTTTTTAGTCAAGTTCATTTCCTAATATCAAAAACAGGCGGTACTTCTTATTAGCTCGTTCCATAAATTTCGATACTAGAGCACCAAGTTTAATAACCAAAATTGAATGAGATTGCGTGGTTTAGGTACTGTTTAAATGCCCATTTTTTTGCGAACATCTTGGTATACAACTTGTCTAAACTTACGCTGAGATGGAGCTGTCCAGAAACAATCTCGCTTGCTGCCAATGCACGAATGGCTCTTGAAATAAAATGCTAGTGAAGCGGAGCGCAAGTTAATGGAGCTTGGGATGATGATATGGTTGTAGAAGGGATGGATAGGAGGTGGTTCGCGAAGTTCAAAGTGGGGTAGAACAGTCTGCAGGATTTGTCGCGCTCGGGCCGTACACAGGAAGCTCCATTGAATTTTGCATGGCGCTTCACTAGCATTTTCCTCTACGCGGCCATCGTACATGAGTAGCAGTCGACTCACAACAGCTCCAACTTTAGCAAGTGTAGACAGATTATATACTAGATTATTTATAAGATAATGCGCAATTAAACAATACCGAAATCATACAATTTCAATTACTTCTGATTAACAAATTTGGTGCTCATTGCTATAGTGTCTAAACTTATGGAGCGGCTTAAATAGAATGGAAATAATGGAGATAATAAAACCGTCAGTGTGTACTGAATTAGTCGCAACGCAGGTCACGGGACAAATATAATTCCATGAGCTTTTTTTTAGTTCATGAAAGTCGCTTCAATATTCTTATGAGTGATGAATCTAATTAAAAGTCGACTTTGCCGAGACATGAGCTTATTCATTGCGCAAAGGCTCTATAAAAGGAAATTTTCTGAACAAGTGGAAAGTGTTTTTATGCGAAAGCTCTGCAAAGAGAAAAGTATGAACAGCCGAAGAAAGTATTAAATGCGAAATGGAGCAAATTTCAGACACACTGCCCCACATTTTAGAGTATCCTTTGCTTACATCCTGCAGTGGACTTTTTTGCAATGAGTATTTAACAGCGTCTAAGAAGTGGATCGTGGTGAAAACTGTTCCAATTGACAACATCTTAGAGGCGTTATTTCTCCAGCTGTAAACTAGGTGAAGGACGACTTGTTAAACGTCAATTTGCATGCGTCAATCGCCTAAAGAAAAATAGGAGATTAACATTGGCGTCTGATGGCATTGCTGCGTCTTTAGAACTATGATGACCTCAAAAACTATAAAAGATTGGTGACAAAAACCTCTCTCAAACTACTAATGCCGAAGCAATTTTATCCAAGTCATGACATTGAAGAGCGGTAGGAAAACTATCAAATTACAAAGGTCAGTTTTTTTTATATAAGAAGGTAGTATTTACTTGGTGATGAGTCTAGCTCTGTTGTATTGAAAAGAAGAAGTGGAAGTACCGTTATGAAAAGTCAGTTTCTTATTGTTCATTAGAAAAACACTAGTGGCATGCAAAGAATTTATGGAATCTCGCTCATATCACAGTGAACGAAGTTTTTACGTTGCCCTAGAGCGGGTCGGTCTACTAGCAGGTTTCACTGCGGGAAGGGGTGATACTCTATGATGCTGGAGGATTTATCAAAATCCAGAAATGCTTCGTGTCATCCAAAAACGGCAACTGACTTGGTTAACGCGATGAGAATGCTATATGTCGGCTATAGATCTCATGAAAGCCAGGTTTGTCCAGGATTCAATATACTAGCAGCGAAAATAACAGAGCCTCAATTTGTAGCCG
The DNA here is from genome assembly GCA_019055375.1 of Parelaphostrongylus tenuis. Taxonomy (NCBI): domain Eukaryota; kingdom Metazoa; phylum Nematoda; class Chromadorea; order Rhabditida; family Metastrongylidae; genus Parelaphostrongylus; species Parelaphostrongylus tenuis. The sequence goes on from JAHQIW010003181.1 coordinate 87,099, forward strand.
AACGCATACATCGAACACAACCACTTCCGTAGATAACAATAATAAGGCGGAGAATTTATTGGAAGAAAAGCCAAGACTCGTACGATAACTGGAGGGTCACTAAATTCGCTGATTATTTAGATATTACAGCACATTCTGCAAAAAATACAACGCTTCTATAAAATGATTCTACTTTCAATTAATGAATCGATGTTCATTATTCGTTATTACTGAAGAGCAAATGGGAGACTAAGCGAACAAAGAAACCTTTTTTGATTCAACAGAGCACATCAGGAAGACGATTTATCTCTTAATAATAGTATCAGGTCAATAATATTGCAGATAAGCTGAAAGCACTGGTCAAGTGGAAGTTGATCTTGCATCGAGAGAGAGGAACATTGTCGAGATCCATGACGAATAGTACGGCTTACTCTTCAGTCGATGTTGAGCGTATCGACGTATCAGAGTAAAAATAATGATGCAAACGCTGTCTAATCGACGTTTCATATGAAAGCAACATAGGGTGAACTCCCGAACAATGTTGCTGCGTAGGTTTTTTAATAAAAAAACTAGTGGGAATCCTTTGCGAAAGAAACTTGACATACAGACAGCAAATACTACAAATGTTTTGTTTTTTTTCCTTTTAGCGTGGTATTTTGGCATTATGAGGCTGGGTTATGATTTATAATACGTTACTTGTAATAGAGCAGATGAAGAACGATGGTGGTTAGCGATGCAATGCAATATACAGATTGTTGGCGGTTCCTGCTTCGATCCCTCTCTAGACTGCCCCATCACTCAATCTTTTCGGTATCGGTTAGTTCCAGACACGTCTGTTTTGATGAAAGTTTCAAATTGATGTGATAGGATATGGGTACCTATAAATGGGATAGGTAAACTGTACGAAAAATGTGCACGGTTTATGGGACACGTGGCTTAATTAAAGCCATCTGTATCGCATGCTCTTTCAATGATCATCTACTGATTGAAACGTGTGTCTCTAACGTATTCATTCATCTGTGACACGTGTCAAAGCTGATGCGTGGAATCAATTTGTTTGAACTATGCGATCTGCTATTTATCTTTATTCCTTGGACATGATATCCGATATAGTAATCACTACAGATTGTGCTGAAATTACTACTTGGACGGAAGCATTCTTTGAGGTTCAATGAAAAGTCAATTTTTGTTATCCATGAATCGCTCCGTTCATCCGTGCTTGTTGCTTCAATCGCACTCTGGATAAATCAAAATACTCATTTTCCTTTCGCGAATTCACACTAAACACTTGACTGATAGGACAGAGGCGCTATTTTTATATACTGGTAGATCCTGTTATTGAACTTTTCATTTCATATCTTTTCCCTTATGTTTTGTTTCATTTTCGCAAAAACTGCGAAAAAAATTTTCGCGCTAGAGGTCAAATTAACCGGCGAAATTTGAAAAAATTGGCAAGTCATACATCCTATTAGAAGTCCCATGCTAATACTTTGAAAACTTAGAACCTACCTTATTTTCTACATCGCTTGAGTGTTTGATCACATGCCTCACATCGCTGAGCAGAATGCAAGAATGAAAAAACTACACGATTCAATTCAACTGACCAAGTCAAGAATAGCAGTATTAGATTGATGCAGAGGTAAATGTGATTTTGCATCCAGGTTTTGCAGTAATTTCGATTTTCAACGCGTTTCCAATATCAAACGCCAAATTTCAACGAAGCGTAGACCGCAGTTACTTTTGCATATGGCTAATGATAAACTGGAGCGCTAGAAATGACAAAACTATATAGATTAAAATGAATCAAATTTCTTATAGGTACAGGAAATTCATGTTCCAACCAAGAGTTGCCCCATTGGCGAAGTAGGATTTGGAGATTTTCATAGTAATTTCCCAATTTTTTTTATTGAACATAGTCGAGAACGTTTTTCGGCTTGTTTTTTGCTACGATTCAAACAACTCTTATGGTTCTTAGTGAGAAGAGCCGGAACACTTACGAGGGGAACCTGATCACCGTAGACGACATGCCACTTCTATGAATAGTAGCGCTCCATTGGCCGGAACGAACTGGCCGAGTGACCGGCTGGAGGTGGGGATCGAGGAATATTTTGGCTGAAAAAAAACACCTTCACTGTTCTTTGAAATATTTCACATCACACACCATTCAGACTTTTTTTTTTTTGTTTGATGCAACAATCGGTTTTCCTTACCACTGCACTTGTGTTCATGCTCAGACTCTCATTTATGAACAACATTATCTTGTCGAAACTTCTACGTTTATATGTTGCAGCCAACTTTTCCACAATAAATCATAAGGTGGAATATCACAAAGCCACACTATAGCTCCTAAAGCAATTCAACATTCTAGTATTTCCTATGATGCTTTCTCACAACTTTCTGAGTTGCTCTCTCAGATAAAATCAACTTTTCGGAGAGTTAACCTATTGCATAATTAATGGACCACCTTTTTTTTTCTTGTTCACATTTCAAGAAGTGATGAAGTTTTATTATATTTACATTCAACACTGTTTATTAGGAAAAAGATACTAAAATGGTAATTGGCTAGGCTTGGCACAGTTTCACGCTATCTTCTTGCAAAAATCTTGAGAAAACAGCAAAAGATTTCGTTCTCGAGAACGAGATAGAGGTTAGTTCATTTTGAAAACTTGCAAAAAACCGGGCATATCTTCGACATCGATCTCTCTAATCTTAAAAACGTCTCGTAGACTCAAAGATGATTTACTATGGCTAGATGGGATCATCCTAGCCTTAGCATAATGGGCGACAAAGGTCATTATTAGTTGAGCGCAATGGTGGCCGTTCTTCATGGCGATGATTGAAGATGCACGACATAACGTAAAATGCAAAAAAGAGCCCTCGACTTGGCTGTTTCAAGTTTGAACAGCTAAAAATAATATAAGTTTTCTGTAATAAGTTGACGCAATGAAATGCTTGGCTCTCAGATTCTGAGTATTGTTCCCAAGAAACCTTAATACAATGCTAGCTCTAATTTCCAGTAATTTTTTTTGAAACTTTTCATGCACTTATATCTCGAAGTCGATACTGTATTTCTGTATGTACTTTGTATCAAAAACTCGCAATCCTTGCAGGAAACCTCTATACTGTCTCCTTTGCCCTCTATCTCTTCCTTCATTCTCCGTGTTTCTATTGCTCTCCTTTTCTGTCTCACTCACTTATCTCTCTCCCACTCCATTAACTTTTTTCTCAGTCTGTCCCTATTCCCTTGTTACAGATGATCTGAAAAAATATGTGACAATTCGTTATGCTGCACGGCTATAAATCTGCTTGATCACTTATGTTCTGTGTCAAATTCGTTGCATCTGGTGAACATCTGGTCCAACTTTCTTTACGTTCTCAGAGAGTTCTTCTAGCATATTTGAAAGTTTAGAAAATCCTTTAGAAAGAGAATAACACTGTGTCAATACGTAGGTAGTAAATTAACTGGTAATAACCGTGGCTTTGTTCGATGCATGTCCTATTCTGCGTATTATAAAATAGTGGTATATCTAGAAAAAAAAGTGGGTCATGTAAAAAGATGACTGAATAAAGCGAAAGTCTGTTATGAATCGCTTTACATAGAATAAATGTTATGTTTTCAGCAATAAATCGGCCTACAAATACCGCAGTATCTTGCAGTTAGCTGATTAATCGGAATTAATACTTTGAAGCGACTTAACTCAATCCCGCCATGAATAATTACCAGTTCTTTCTATATTTTCAGCTCCCAGGAGACTGATAAGAATGATTATTTAGCTAGCGTTACGACTATCAATCAAATTTTGATATATCTCAAAAGTAATATTTGAGCCAACATGTCATGTGGCCTGTTAATGGGCTCTTGTACAAGCCGATGCCCGTGTTTCAACTTTGACACTCTCGTCAATCGGGCAGAACCCTTCGTCTATAGCTTGCTATGGTCTCAATAAAACATTCGAAATAGAAGGTATTTTGTTACAAAATACCAGCCGAGAGCAATCGAGTGTCGAAAATTGCCCATCTTGTGATTTTTTCACTTAAGAGCGGTTGTGTAAATCGCTAGTCGTCACATACCTCGTTACAGGGAGAGTAGGGACTCCCGAGAGGATTGGCTGAAGAAGAAGGGTTCTGCTCGAGTGACGAGACTGTCAAGGTCGAAACACGTGTATCGAGCTGTACAGGAGCTCGTGAACAGACCACATGACATGTTGACTCAAGTAATAATTGTGAGATAACTTTTAATAGGTTATGATCAGCTGCTAGACTTATTTTTTCAGTGGATTTTTTGTCCAAGATTTCGTAGTTATGATTATTGCTATCATCATGTGCAATGCAGTGGTCAGATGTACTCCGTAATAATGCATAGACGATCATCGCTTCGATCTCACACCCTGAGTTCATCATGCTTCCATTCCTCGCGAAATATTCGTACCAGACTTAACTGAAAGAATAAAATAGTGGCTTAACCCATCCACAGACCATTACATTTTATAGACCAAATGTGAATTCAGTGACCTCGATAGTGCTAAGAATGGAGTCGAATCTATAATTCATCCCTCACTTATCAATAAAAGTGAAACATTTCCATCCTTTCTGATAATCTATTAATGTTGTTCGAAAAGGAGCTCACATTAGTA